>VZRW01011376.1:14269-80613 GCA_013398125.1 Aegotheles bennettii | reverse complement strand
AGATCCCTGAGGGCTGGTTTTATCAGTGAAAGCTGATGCGAATAAGGCATTCAGTAATTCTGCCTTCTCTGTATCCTCAGTTACCAGGGTCCCCCCTCCATTTACTAATGGGCTTACATTATCTTTAGTTTTGTTATTTACGTAACTGAAAAAGCTCTTTGTGTTACCTTTGACATCCTTGGCCAAATTTAATTCTAGATGGGTTTTGGCCTTCCTAGTCTCATTTCTACTTATCTTGACCACCTTTCTATATTCAGTCCAAGTGGCCTGACTTTGCTTCTATCTCCTGTGAACTTTTGGCTTGCACTTTAACAATGACAGGAGTTCTTTATTCACCCACGGAGGTTTCTTGTGTGCACAGTCCAAGTCCTTCCTCATCGGAATGCATTGTTCTTGAACCTGCAGGTAGTGAGCCTTGAACATCTACCATCTCTCTTGAACACCTCTTCTTTGCAGGGCCTGCTCCCATGGGATTCTTCTAAGAATGTCCCTAGAGAGGCCAAAGTTAGCTTGCCTAAAGTCCACAGTGATAGTCTTGCTCGCTGCCCTGCTACCTCTATGTTCAACACTGAACTCTATAATCTCGTGGTCACTAGAGCCAAGGCTGGTTAGTAAAAGAGTGAGCAACACACCATTCCTTGTGGGATTGTCTACTACCTGTGACAGCAAGTTATCATCAATGTTTTCCAGGAACCTCCTGGACTGACTGTGCTATAATGCACAGTTTTTCACAAACAAACAAACAAATATAACAGAAACTAAAAAGACAAAAATTCAGAATATGGTCTAGAATCATAGAATGGTTTGGGTTGCAAGGGGTCCTTAAAGCTCACCTAATCCAACCCTCCACCTTCAGTTAACAGGGACATCTCCAACTAGATCAGATTTCTCAGAGCCCGGTCCAACCTGACATTGAATGTTTTCAGGGATGGGGCTTCTAGCACCTTTCTGGGAAATCTGTTCCAGTGTTTCACCACTTTTACTGTAAAAAAATTATTCCTTACATCTATTTATTCCTTTCATCTAGTCAAAATCTACCCCTTGTCCTGTTATATCAGGCCCTTCTGAAAACTTTGCTCTCATCATTTTATAAACACCCTTTAAGTACTGAAAGACCACAATAAGGTCTCCCCGGAATGTTCTCTTCTCCAGGCTGAGCAACCCCAACTCTCACAGCCTGTTCTCATAGGATAGGTGCTCCAGCTCTCTGATCATTTTTGTGGCCCTCCTCTGGACCCACTCCAACATATCCATGTCTTTCTTGTACTGAGGACTCTGGAGCTGGATGCAGGTGGGGTCTCACCAGAGCAGAGTAGATGGGCAGAATCACTTCTCTTGACCTGCTGGCCATAAACGAATTAAAGCACCTCAGCTGTAACCAGGTCTTGAACTGAAAGTTTAAGAAACACTTCCTAGATCTTCCCGGAGAGTTTTTGGTCACTTTTGAGAAACCCAAATGACTATATTAATTATCTGTTGCTAAACATGTGGTCAGTTAAATGATTTCTGGAAACAGATTAGATCTTTGCCTAGTCTTTTTATTCTGCCACTAATTTTGATTGGTGTAGTGTTTCTGGCTTTATTAATAATATACTTATTACAGTGGAGAGCCTACATAACGAGAAACAGCATAATGTTGGTTTCAAGGCAAAACTCAAGAGGTATGTGTGAATGAATTCTTTGCTAAACCGTCATCTAATGTACAAAGCATGGGACAGGACAGGATGCAGAACAGGATGCCTAGTAATGAGTTTGTTCTCCTTTTTTCTCTTATTCTGGACACATTGTAACAATGACTTGCATAAGGGTTATGTGTTCATCTATAGTGTCTGCATAAAGCTCCCTTGGAAACTGTGCTTTTGTCAGAAAGTCATCAGCTACTGACTAGTTACATACTTGAGTGAGAAAAGAGGGGGGAGGGGAGGGAAGCAGAGAGGAGGAAACAACTGCAAAACTGGCCATATGATTTTTGGAATATCTGTTTTGAAGCCATGTAGTGCCAGCCAGTGTGCAGGCAGGATGCTGGGTCCAGGCTTCAATTTGGGGATCTGTACAGTATAAAAGTGCACAGTTCTTCACAGAGCATTAGATAAGGTAAGAGGCATTGTTAAAACACTGAACTATATGAACAGTTTCTACACTTTGTTTTTATTGACTTATATTCAGCCATTTTTACTAGAGGAAGAATTTGATAGGTATCCCATTCTGAATTTATATATTTATGTATGAGTGGTTGCAGTGTTGAAGTGGACTCTGCTTTTAGGTTTCAAGCTCCATTGTGAAGGCCATTTAGCCTCGTGTGAAATGCTATGTCTGAGCTAATTTTTTCTGACAGGATATATGAATTCAGACACAAAGGTGTGTTGTTACAGTTTTGTAACATCTGGACCACAGTTCACTCACAACCAGCCTTCTTCAAGAATAGACAGATGACCACAGATCATGCTTAATTACCTCTTTTGATACGTGTTGTGTTGCATTGTGTGCCTATGGGCCAAACGTTCAAAAATATCAATGTGTCTTAAGATCCAAAGTTCCATGCACAAGTTAAGCATTACTGATTACCTGCAAGGTTTCTGTTTCTAAGAGTGAGATTTGTAAAGGTATTTAGGTGTTTAACTCCCAATTTTGTCTTTCTTTTATTTCCTAAGTTACTCAAAGACTGAAAATCTCATGCCTCTGGATGGTGTCTCAGTTTAATGGTCAGGGTAAGCCACAACCCAGAGAACAGAATTGTTCTCTGCTACTCCGCTCCACTGCCCTGGGGGAAGATAAAAGGGGAATAAGGAACAGAAATGTAAAGGTTGTAAATAAAAAATATAACAGGTTTAATAGAACTGGGAAGGGAGAATAACAGGTTGGAAAAGGAACAAAATATACAAGTATATACAAAACCCAATCTTGATGTTTGCTGATATATCTTCAAAAGTCCCTCACAGCAGAGCTAATGTGGGAAAAGGCTCCAAAGCTCTTCCTACCACCCAATGGAGTTGGATCCTGCAGAGCACATGACAAGCTGATAACAAAGGGCAGGATTCTTTCTCTGGGACCTTCGATCACAGTGAGGCAGCAAGGAATAAGGGGATGGACTTACTGTCCTCCTGGCTTTTATAGAGTGTGGCAGGAAATAGAAGGAATACAGATTTCTTTCTGTTCTTCCCCACCCTCCTGATCCCTCAGGGTCCTAAACTCCACCCTCTCTCTAGGTACTCACACTAATACCATACAATTTTACCCATGCCCGCCCCAAAACATAACAGATGGAAAGAAGAATTTGAAGACATGAAACAGTGCAAAGTAATGCCTGTGAATTGCCAATTGAACTGCAGCAGGTTGCCACCTGGAAATGAAAGATAAGAATACAAAGTAAGAAAGGAAGAATACAAAATTATCTATACTACTATGATGTATAATTCTTTAGATCAACTGCAGCTCCCAATGCATTCATCAGATTGTTTCAAGTGATTTAAATACATCTTTTCTGCTATTGTCTTTAATGTATATCTTTTATTTTCCTTGTTTCCTGCTATCTCCTATATTAGAAACTGTCACTTTAAAAATGTATAGCATTCTTTTAAACCCATGTCTACGCTGTTCATGCAGCATAGAGTGGGTACAACTCAGTCTGCAGGGGTAGTAGTATATTAAATTATAATTGTGCAATTGTTTGCCGTCTCCCCTTCTTCCTCATCTTATATGTGCCCCTAAGTTACTTTCAAGTTTCACCCACAAACAGTATCTTTTCAATTCAGTATAAAATATTTGGCTGTCATACTTACTTCCTTTCCTAAAAAGGGCTATTCCTGACTAAGTACATTGTAATTATCCATTTAGGTCATTCCTCATCATACCTTTCTGCATAATGCTTTTTAAACTTTTTCTCAGGATCCTTCCCTATTCTCTGTATTAATCTTGTATTATATTTTTCTTAGGGTGTTTTTCCAGCTCCTGAGACTAAATACCAACATCAGATTTGTTCTTACAGTATCCTTCATTTTCAACAATCACATTTTTGCCTGTTTCCATGATGGAGATCACACTGTGTTTCCATCCCACAGTTCTTCCCTGAGGATCTGTAGTGATGCCAAAATGAAATCAGCCAGCTAATAATGACAGCAGTTACAATTTTCTACAGGGCTTGTTTATTTTTTTAAATCTCATCCATTTATCTTTTTTGGGGGTGGCTAGGTCATAACTTTTTTCCTTCACATTTGTTACTTTTTTATGTCTAAAAATGTTATTGATGAAAGCTTGTATCAGTTAAAACATACAATAGAAAAAGGAACTATCATTCAGATGTTCTTTCAATACAAGGTATAACTCACATCCTTACTCAAATCTGTTTTTCTCAGACCTCTGACCTCTCCCATCTCTCTCTCCCATATTTAACTAGAAATCATTGGTAAATCCCTTACAGCATTCTGAAACTATCTTCTAAATATATGTTACTTTTTGATCAAAACACCATCTTCTGACTATCAAGTGTGATTCAGTTTTTGGTTGGATTATAAAGCATGAAAATGATTTCTTGAAATAAATTGGGGAAGGTAATTCTTAAAAATCTAAATAACACTGATGAAAATAGTTGTTTGTATAGTGACCCTGAAACTGCCATCCTAAAACAAATGCCAACTATATAATTGTTTTTCCTTCCAGCTGGTGGGAGAGCCAAAGGGATATTGCCAGAACTAATTGTTCATTATTATAAACAAAGACACATTTTATATAAAAAAACCAAAAGTAACTGAACCTTTTGTTCTCTAGAAAATGATTGTCATCATCAGGGAGTGCAAGTGTTTATTTCTATGTGATAATATAATTCAACTAATATAGATTGTAATTGTTTTGAAAAAAGGAGAAAAATAATTTCAAGTCAGCTTTGTGGGTGGGTAGGGAAATATAAACCCTGAATTGAACTTAATTGTTATTACAGATGAATGCTTTGGGACTCATTTGTATGTGATTTGTTTTCTTCTGTTAGTTATGTCTTACCCCTGTGTTATTCATTTGAGCCCAGGTGTTATGACTTAACTTTCATGTTGCCTATACCCTCTGTATTGTCATTAGTAGTTACCAAACACCTATATAACTAGCAAGTTCTAGATATAGAACTAGCTTAGTTTTAATATTCACCCATTTTTTCCATTTTTCTTTCTTGTCTTTTGGATAGTCTGGCATGAAGGAGTGCTTTTATGAAAAGTGTTTGATGTGCATTTCTCTTGCCTACAACCTTAAGGGGTACAAAAAACATGGTTTACTCCACATTTTTTTTCTTTTCTTCGAGTGCACAAAAGTCCCCTTTTCCACCTTTTCTCTAGGATTTTGAAATTTTTTCATATGTCTTTCTAATATCTTATTTTTAAGAGGTAGCATTTGGACTTGCTGGGCTGCTTCAGGTTTAATACAAATGAGGATTTGCATGAGTGAGATTTTTAAGATTTACTTATGGAAGATCAACGAACTTATTACAGAGACTTTTGAATGCTGAACACTGCAGAAGGGCCAAGTATACAGGAAAAGTTTTTGTCTAATATATTATGATCTCAATTCAATTTATAATGAAGATGCAATATTCTTCCATACACCTTGTATTTTGTGTGCAGAAGACTCTGTTGTTCATTTTAGACATTTCTGAACTGATAAGGACTCGAGCACCTTCAGAGATAAATTTCTATGATTTTAATATAATACACTGTGACTTTTATTGGTCCAAGCCATTAGAATTCACCCTTATAAAAGTAAAAGTGTGCCTTCCAGGGACACAGGCAAAAGCTTTTTTTTGCATGTCATAGTTCCTGTAACAACTTCCTGGAGCTATACAGTTCATCTGCAAATGAATTTCACTTTGTGCATAAGTACAATATACACACTGAAGGGAACTGGAACAAATTGGCACTTCATTCCACAGTGGGAATAAAATATTTTTCCTGATTGTAGCTTTTCCCAAGAAATAAGCAAATTAGGGAAATAAAGGCCATTAAGTAAAATTAGATTTTACGCTATTTAACAGGTGTTTTGGTCTATTTTACCCTGAGGGTAGATCACAATGCAGTCCAAAAAGTTAATTGTTCAATAATTGTACAGTTTGCACATTTATTTCCAGCAGTTTAGCTTATAGTATAGTTCTGTTAAACTTCTGTCACCTATCTTTGGACCTGTTCTTTCTTTAATGTATCCAAGAATCATAAAGAACAATAGCTTAACTTTATTTTCAGAGTATTTGCATCTGGTATTGTCTGAAACACTGAATAAACCATCTGAGAAACAGAACTAGAATCAGGAGCTATTGTAACAAATTTACATTCCTTCGGGCATCACTGAAAGAAGAAAGAGTATTCCCTTCTCATTTTCAGTACAAATTTCCCAAAACATTGAGAATCACAAACAGAATAAATTGTTTCATGCTGCAAAATATAGCTCCTGAAGACTTTGTTCCAGAGAAACAGAAGACGGACCTGTTAGTGTAGAGGTACATGTTTTGCTCCCCAAAACATGCAGATATTGTTTGTAGTGCAATGGTGATATGAAAAATATCACAAAAAAACCCCAACACTGCCTACCCAAATAAAATACAAAAAAACCCGCCTAACTGAACACAATGCAAGAATATAATTCACAGTGTATCTGTGGGTACCTGGTTTTCTGTCTCCCATCTATGCAATATATGCACCAAATATATAATAAATACACTATTGTCCAGAAAAAAACCCAAACAAACAAAACAAAACCCCAAAAGGTAAAAACAGTGCGCATATATATATATATTATTTCTTAGCTAGTCAGGAGCCCACATACAAAACTGAAAATAATTTTTCATTTCCTTTCTGTCTGAAATAGGGTCATTGGAAGCTTCTCTGTATCATATCCCATTTAGACAGTTAATCAGTGAACTATTGTATAAATATCCACACCATAAATTTGTTGAATTTCTGTTTCTCATATAATAGTAGTAAGCAAAGCTGTCCAGAAATTGAAGTAATTCATAACTTTGTGTCCTAAGATGTAAACATTTGTGCTGTTCCTTTCTATTCAGCCTTGAAAATGAGTTCTTATCTCCTATCTCTTAGCAAAAGTCCTGAAGGGATTTATTCCCTCTCTCCTGATGCATCCTTCTACAGAAGCATTGAGTCAGAATTGCCTGCTTGCATCAGTCAATGTCTCCCCAAGGCAAAATTTCCAAAATTTTTTGAGGGAAGACCCTAACATTTAAAAAGACAGTTCTGTACCTGGGAATATTTCTGGTTTGTGTTACTTTTTAAGTAATTTTTTCAGTTTTCAGATTCTGAACATTTACACTTGGAAGAACATAAAAGCAGAATTTCATAAAAAGTAGGAGATAACATTGTTAATTCTCACAAGTACAGTGCAAGAATAATGTGAAAAAAACATTTATTCTGTGGTAAAAGTTTGAGTTACTCCTCATTAAAAAATTATAACTTTTTTTTGAGTTCTTTAAGAACTCATAGCACAATTAAATTTCTTTAATTGTTATCTATTATTGCATATAGGTTCACATAGGAAATATGCCTTGTGCTATACACACAAGAATGTAAAGTGAATGCTGAAGTATGAAGTACTGATATTTATTTTCTTTAAAATAGGTAATAAAACACACTTCTGTTTAGAACATGACCTCAATTTTTTTTTCACTGGACTGATCTGTTGTAGGAAAATAGGTTTTATGAGCTAATTGACAGTTCAATTTTAATAAGTTACTTTGAAAACTATCTCATAATTACTTTAATATATCTAGGTACTATAATTGCTGTGGAGAATAGTTTTCCAGTCTTTGTTTCTAATTAATAAATAGATCTTGGCCATTTTGCAGCAACTTCTAACCCTAATAGAGTTATTCCAGCTGGACAGTGCAGCCTTCCCTTCTGATAACTTACTTTTCATCGTGTCTAATATCAGTATGCTATGCAAAATGAGTTAAAGGCATATTATAGTGTTAAATGGTTTTCTGCTAATAATAAATTTATGGGCATGAACTCTTATTCTAATTTCTAATATAATTTCAATTTCGCATGAAATTTTGAGTATATGTTGCAACTCTTGTGACTGAAGTCCCAAAATCTTTGACCTCAACCTCAGAATTTGAACATGGTTTGTAATCCCCAGAAATGACCTGTCCATTATTATGTCAGAGACACAGTACTTTATCTCTGTCACGGTTTAACCCTAGCCAGTAATTAAGCACCACACAGCCAGCTGCTCACTCCCTCACTTCCAGTGGGATGTGGGAGAGAATAAAAAAAAAAGTAAAACTCATGAATTGAGATAAAGATGGTTTAATAAGACAGAAAAGAAAGGGGAAATTATAGTACTGGTAATAACAACAACAATAATAGAATATACAAAACAAATGATGCACAATAAAATTGCCAGTGCTGACCAATGCTGACCAATGCCCAATCAATCCCTAAGCTACAGTGTCTCCCAGTCCACTCCCCCAGTTTATATACTGGGCATGACAGCATATATTATGGAATACCTTTTTGGCTCATTTGGTTCAGCTGTCCTCTCCGTGTCCCTTCTGAGCTTGGGCACTGCTGGCCTCCACTGGTAGGGCAGTATGAGAAGCTAAAAAGTCCTTGACTTAGAACAAACATTGCTTAGGAATAACTAAAACATCAGTGTATTGTCAACACTATTCTCAACCTAAATCCAAAACACAGCTTTCTATCAGCTACTAGGAAAAAAAAACTTTATTCCAGCCAAAACCAGGACAATCTCATTGGCTGTTCTTATGCTATAGAATCAACAAAATGTTTCCTTTTCTTTGTGGGACAGATGGGGCAATTTTATATCTCTCATTTTAGTAAACTTCTTTGAACTGAAATTATTGATACCATTAACTAAGACATAATTGCACAAGAAATGTATTAGATGTGACAGCTCTTTACTACTGGCAGGTGACTTGTGACCAATAGCATTTCTTTGTGATACTAAACAGCATGTAACTCAAGGTTAGTGGTTATGAATGCTTCAGAAGTTAAATATATTTTGATACCTGCTAATATGATATTTTTGTTTCTTCTGCCCCCCAGTTTATGCTGGGTCTTTTAAACAGTGCCAATTTACAATGAGATTATGGGATTACTGGGTTATGGTTCCAGTAATACTGCTGTATTTGCTTTTTCCAAAGGAAAATATGCATTTGCATTGAAAGAATGAAATATTCTAAGAGTGAAAACCATATGCATTCTATGCATGCCTGTAGTATAAAAAAATACAGTAGACAGAATATCAGACCACAGAACTTTAACCTGATCTATGATGGCGTTTCCATTTTATATATATCTCAGTTTGTACTAAATGAGACAAATTTAGAAAATTTAACTGTAACTTTATTCTCTTCTGTTCCTCAGCTCTAATTTTGAAGTAACAGTTGTAACTGAAATAGGAAAAACCACAAAGCTGTATGCTTTTCAGTGGATTTTAATTCTTTAAAATACCGCTAAAGAATTAAATACAATTCATTTTGAAAAAAAACAGGAACTGAAAATCTGAAGTTTGCCATAGCCTTCAAACCAATGCTAGGTTTGAAAACATTTTAAAATCAAACTACCACAGTGACTCCTGCTTCTTTGATACAGTACCAGCAAAAGCACCATCTTTTAAATGAGATCTGTAACAACAAGTAAATTTGCAACAGCAAATATCTCAGTTGATGAACATTTAACATTGTTTTGAAGCATGCTCAGGGAGAACTAAAGCAAATTAAGGGAACATATAGGAAAAAAAGAAACTGCAGCAGAATAAAGGGTTGAGGTGTGCAACTATCTTGTTCATTATTCTCTCTCAGCACATAGAGATCAGAAAATCTTGCACTATTCTACATTTGGTGAAGGTAACAACTGCTTTATCTCAAATTCTCTATGAATAACATTGCCTATGCTGGTTACGGCTAGGATAGAGTTAATTTTCTAGTAGCTAGTATGGAGCCATGTTTTTGATTTGTGCTGAAGGCAGTGTTGATAATACGAAGATATTTTTGTTCTTGCTGAGCAGTGCTTGAACAGAGTCGAGGCCTTTTCTGCTCCTCATACCATCCCACTAGCAAGAAGACTGGGAGTGCACAAGAAGTTGGAAGGGGACACAACTGGAACAACTGACTCCAAATGACCAAAGGTGTATTCCATAACATATGATGTCATGGTCAGCATATATAACTGGGGGAAGAGGAAGGGTGTGTGTATGAGTATTCAGAGTGTTGATGTTTGTCTTCCCAAGTATCTGTTAGATGTGAGGGAGCCCTGTTTTCCTGGAGATTTCTAAACACTTTCCTGCTGATGGGAAATAGTTAATGAATTCCTTGTTTTGCTTTGCTTGTGCACGTGACTTCTGCTTTACTTATTAAACTGAGTTTTCTCACTTTTGCTCTTCTGATTCTCTCCCTCATCACTGTGAGGGGAGTGAATGTGTGGCTGTGGGGACCTTAGTTACCAACTGGGATTAAACCACAACACTGCCTATTAATATTCTACATATTTATGGCATAGAAGACCAACACAGGTTTATACATTTTGAAACTGTGACTTTAGATCAGGTTATAAACAATTTGATGATCAGGGGTTCTTTATCAATTCATAAGCTACTTGGTAGGTCGACTTAATCATAACTTGCCATTTGGAAGGTTTTTGTAAATAAAAATGAATAAAAGGTGCTATACAATAAATTATCTTTGATCCACTGTAGATAGCATGTAATGGTACACGTGGGACTAGCACTCCTGTAATTTAGTTTTGTTATAATTTCTTACTACTGCTGTTTTTCACACAAAACATTGATGTAGTATCTAATCTTGACAATCTATTAAGAATTATGGCTTCTTTTTCTCTTGGAAAATTCCCATGAAGTGTTTAAGGTGTTTCTATCAAATGGTTATCTAGTAGGTTTTAAAAACCTATTTTGGCCTGCTGTGAAATCCCAGCTGATGGGGAGTGCTATATTTGGGACATTTTGAATGATGTGAGAAATAATTTATTTCACATGGTGGATTTTTATTCTGTGGTTGCATGGTCTAAGAAAGAAGATCCATGAACCAAGCAATTATTTGTATACTGAATTTCTTAGGAAATGTGCAATGTATTTCAGGATATTGAAAAAATAAAACCTGAGGTAAACAGGTTTGTGATCTATGAAAGCTTTACCAAACCTTATAGCTCTCTCTTTCCCTTAACAGGTAAGTAGAAGCATGTCTGAGACACAGTTTCTGCACAAGTCTTCACTGGATTCACAAGGCATGAGGACACCTTTGATTTAGCTTTTCCCTACATGTGTTTGTATACATTTTTATTAGATCTTTCCACTTGTTCTCAAAGTCCACTTTTGCAGTGGAAGAAGAAAGCATGTTTTCTGTCTGTTCAGGAAGAGGCATCAAAATTATATGCTTCATTGAAGGCAGACTACAGCAGATGAGAACTCAGCCTCTGTAGCAGAAAAGCAGCTGTGTGTCCTGATCACCAACACCTACACCTCATTTTCTCACCATCATACACTGCTCTTGCTCAGTGGAGGGTATTAATCCATCCGCCTATTAGATAAAGTAGAGAAATCACTGTTCCTTTATTTCAGTAACCCCAGGATGACACCATTATTTATACATATGCTTCTTCTGGGCAGACTTCAGTCAGGTGAAACTCAGTGACTTCAGACTCATGAAGCCAAGTTCCTGCTCCACCGATTCGTGTGAACCAAGGCCATGTGAAGTATATTTACAATCACCTCATTTTCTTGCACACTTGCTGACAATATCTTTACTAGATCTGTCTGTGTCTCTTTGTTCTACAGGGCAGGTGCCATAACCATATAAACCAGTGTCTTATTCCTCCGTTGCTTTAACCAAATGGCAGCAACTTAGCTTGGAGAGAGAAGCTTTCCCCAGAACTAACACCATCCCAGTCTATGGCCCCAGAAAACTCTCTATTTTCTCCTAACTCTTTTATTTTACTCTTGAAAGTAGGAAACCTTTAAATGTGGCACGAGCTTTTATTTCTACTAGTCCAGCATTTGAGACTGGGGAGAGTAGATATTCAGAGCTGAAAGAAAGCATCAGGTTTTACTGGATGTCATTTAAAGTTACGTAGGCAATGTCTGGCCTTCTCAAAACTCTTGCTGATCAAGTGTTTTTGATTTACTGGCCAGTATGACTAGACAATCTGATGACTTTTTTTCTGTCCTATAAAAAACTGTTCGGAAAATTTCAGTAGCAGTAAATATAATCTCTGAGCATCACACATCACTTTTCATTTCAGGCAGGCATTTATAGACTCTAACTGCTCATCGTCTTGTGACTTGCATAATTGCTTTTACTTGGACAAAGGAATTATGAAATGCTACCATTTTCAATTGGCAATTTTTACACAGATATATATGACAGCATAATATAAAAAAAATGCATTGAAATGTCAAGCATGTTTATAAGGCAAAAGAACAGCTTTTGAGTGAATTCCCTATGGTAGGAACAATTCTTAGGGCTACTTTAAGGAAAGTATTTTTAAACACAGATATACATTTTCCAGGTCTGACACATTTCCCGCTGTGCTCTTAAAATTTGTGTGACTTTAAAATCTTGATCTAGTAATGCATCATGTAAGATTGCAAGGCTTTTTTTTTTCTTTTTGAGAAATAAAAACTTTTCCTTAATCAGGTATTGGAATATTGGCAGTATTATACAATCTACTTTCTGTCAGCTACCGAATGAACATGAATTTCAAGTTATTTAGCAAATTGGTTAGTTCAAATCTATGGGTCACCAAATTTTATTTAAAATATTAATTCCTGCTAGAATCATTGTCTTGAGCTGAGTACAAACATTAAATACAGTTCCAATGCAGACAGTCAAGTATACATGCACACCAGTATTATCCCCGTGCAACCATGTGTCAAGTTTACCATACCAGTGGTAATAATTAGCAGATCTATTGTTTATTCCACTACCTTATAGGAGAATCTCTTCTGTTACAATATTTTTCTGGACCAGGGACAGCTTTTAAAGGAAGAGAATAACACAGTGGCACCGCAGTGCATCTCTGAAGCCTGTAAATTCAATTCACTCATAAACAGATTAAACGTTGTTTAGGTCACTGTAACACTTTCTCAAGAACCTTGTTGTTGAGCTGGGTTCATCAAATGAGACATATGCACATCACAGCTGGGACTGACTGACTGAGCACAGATGTGTATCTACTAAATTGTTTGTGACAGTCACTGTAGTTAATTGTGATGGGTGACAGGTACATTGGAGGCCAGTCAAGACAGTGAACTGTTGATGAGTGTGGTACAAGACACAGTATATATTAACAGCAAGTGGAGAATTTATGTCATCCATGACTGAAAATCCAAATCAAGCGCAGACAAGTAAAGCAGATTGGAGCTGTTCATAGCCTTATTCCTCGTCTCTACTTTCTAGCTATTCTTAATATCAGAACAAAGTATTTTGTATCATTTTGTCCAAGTGCAGGTTTGTAAATTTCCTTTGTCAGTGGAGATGACAAGTGATTAACAAATTGCCACCATTTATTTTTGGATTAAAAGATGTGAGACTATTTTGTTTTGACATTTACTGAAAGCTGTTGTAATCTACTTTAAAAGATCCTTTTTATTTAATGGAAATTTTTATTTATCTTAAAAGCAGAATATTCCAGTTTGGAAAAAACTTTAAGCTTTTTGCACTGAAACTATTATTATTAAATGATGATGATGTAAAACATAATCATTTCCTTCAACCCACACAATTTCTTCCCAGAGTTTCATTTGCCCATTTGATCAGTACACAAAAATAGAGAAAATCCCGATTTACCCTGTTTTATTTATAGTTCATTTATGTCTGTTTTCTTAGACTAAGCCTTTGTGCTGCCTTTTCTGCTCCTTGCTACCAGTTCTATCTTATTTACGTATTGAAACATCAAATGAACTCTTTCTTTCTTGTTATGAAATAAAAAATTGCAACAATCACATTTCATTTTTCCAAAACTGAAGTTGGAAAACTGGAAACAGAATAGTAATCATAGATAATTCGGTGAGAACCAGACATGATTGGTTTGGAGAAGCTCTGAAAGAAGACCTGTTAAATATTATTATCAGCAACAGCAGCTCACCTTAATGGTGTTTAAGATTTATATGCTAAATGAAGTGGGGTTGTCAGACCCATTTTGGGCAAGAGAAATATCTTGACTTAGGGTTTTCTTCTTTTGATATAGCCCCAAGCAGCACGAAAGTCATACTGAGGTTTCCAAACTAATCCCTCTAGAAACCCCCATAACATGCTCCCTAGTAGCTCGCCATGGCACTGAAATTTTTGCCTTGTTCTAACACTGTCAAATGTTACTCCCCATTAGTGGAGTACATTAAATAACAGCAACAATGCAGACAGTCGAGTGCATACATACATCAGTATTGTCTCTGTGCAGTTTTTATGTTACAAAACTGTAGCTGTCTAGATGAGTAAGAGGGCTATGAGTGTGAAATACTTAGCAAAAAGAATAGGCACAAACAAAAATAATGTCTCTATTTAGTTGCATAAAAGACACTGCAAAAAACTATTTTCTGGTGTGTTGTAGGCCCCTAAAATCCCTGAAAACAAACTGGATATCCCACCAGGGGACTATAGTTGGACAGAATAATTGTCTACATAATTTTTATGTGAGCTAGGTATCTGCAACTCTCATGCATGTTTCCTTCTTTCATATGATTTCTGCTTAAATAGGTGATTTGAATTCATAAGTTATTTCAAGTTAGAGGAACAAGAAATTTGCACTGCCATTTCTCAGTTGCTAGATACACGTTGTGAGCAGCACCCCTTTCTCACTCTTATGTACCAGAACTTTTAGACCCTCCTAAGACCTGGTTCTTCAATAATTCCTTGGGGTTCATGATTATTGTGGCACTATAGTGGGATAAATTGTTATTTTATACAGCATTCCTCTGTGTCAGATCCCATCATCTAGTAACAAAGATTATGGATGTGTTCTTCTTCATTCAAAAAGTACAGTGTGAAGGTGAAGAATCATCCATAGTTTAATCTTCCACTAGAGAAATAGATAGTGCTGATAGGATATGTCTATGTGATGTTCAATCTTGTATGAGTTTATAAAGAAAGAACTGGACACATCTCTTACACCTTTTGGAAGTGTGGCCTCACAGAACAGAGAGCTGTAGCTGGGCTGGCATCTGTGCAGCTACTAAGTAGATGCATTTTCCTTACAGAAACCATTTCCTACAAGACACAGGTGTCACAGAGGGTATTGAGTTACATGAGTCTTCCCCAAAGATTCATAAAGCTAATAATGTCAATATAAAATTGGCAAAAAGTTCCAACCAAAGGGAGTAACATTTCTGCTGCTCCTTCTCTATCCACACTTCTCTGTGGTCTAGAGATATTTGAGGCAGCAGGTAGATACTATAAGGAACTGAACTCCATGCCAATATTATCTGGGCCCTGGCACATTAGAGAATTTCTAAAATGCTTGCTGTCCAAACCGTGAGGGAAAAGAGGGCTCTGTAATACTGGCATTATCTGCCTACTGTTCCAGTTAGCTTATACTCACTATGTTGTGATAAGTGCTTCAAGGCCTGGAGGTTTTCAGAATTCTCTGGACTTCCATAAATTTGGCTGTCAGGACAGTGCCAGGTACACTGTAAGAAGACAGAATGGGTGAAGCCAAAGATAACTTTGCCCATCTGCATTTTGACATGATTTAGTTCCAGAAACAGAAAGCCTGATTGGCATCTAATTTGTATGTGCCAGAATGACATTTACATTAAGTTACAAAATTAGAATAAACTAAAATAAAATACTTTTATACAGCCCTATAGACTTGTGTCTATGTTGGTGTTCAGATGAGAAATTTATTCCCTGTAAAACAAACTCAGAATGAAACAGCACAGATGTTTGACAGAATTATATATATTTTCTGTCAATAGATGGAAAAGCATGACAAAATGGCTGTCTTTCAGTCTGATGGATTAGTTTAGGAAAGAGGAGGTTTTTATTAATACTATCTGATATGATGACTTTGTGACACAGCTCTTCATGTTTCCTTATTCTTTTGACCAGGCAGAGCTGTGCTTCCCAGTCAGTTCTCTTCTGGTCCAGGTGGTATGGCTGCAGTGCAGTGGTTGCAGAAAAGAGCACTAGGATGGCAAAGATAAATATATTTGTACAGTGAAGCTTGTAAAGTGGCATGCCTTCTGAGTACATTATATAGGAAGCTCAGTAGGCTATAATTAAACATCAAATTTGTGTTTCTTTGTGGTGTGAAAACAGCGTTTTGAGAGACAGTAAGAGAGGACAGTGGCCACACACAGAGCAGAGTGAGTCTTTCTCCTATTAAAGCCAGAGGGAAAAAGATTCCAGAGAGAGAATGAGACACAAATGTTTTTGCATGAGGTTGAATTTTTAAAGAAAAGTGCAGGAGTGCCCAGCCGGGGCCAGGTTGCTGTCTGTTGTTATGGCAACAGAGGAAGAGTCTCCTGATTGCTGAGAGGAAAAAGGGGGAGTGGGAGGGTAGAAAAGAAAATTGTTTCAGGAGGACGGCAGGGGGTAGGGACTTGAAAATGGAAAGAGAATGAGGCTGAGTGTCAAGGTCAGGCAGAAACAGTAGCATCAATGGCCATGATGCTTGAAATGCCCTCACGAACCCTGTGTACAGCCATTCCCTTTGCAGGGGATCAGATTTGCTGGGGTCCCTTCCACAGCCATCATCTGGCTGGAAGAAGGCCACTGTGGTGCCCTGTCCTCCTGCAGCCACTCCAGCTGAAGGGCTTACATCTACCTTTTTTGTGCACTTCTTGTGTGTGCATAATACTTGTGAGAAGAAGACTTTTCAATGACAAATACCCCTGCACCTACTATCTTTTTAATAAATTGAACTGATCTTAAATGTTCTAACATTAAATTTCATTTTCTACTTGGGGTGCATTATGTGATTGTCATGTAAAAGCCTCTGTGAGGTGGCTGGGGAAAGCTCTCCCACTGAGTCACGATTTTCAGACTAGACCCCCTGGTTTTCTAAACTTCTTCTCAGAGAGGAGTCTAGGTGCAGCTGGATCCAGTCCTAGTCCCAGACTTGGTCAATGGGTTATATCTAGAGGGTTACGTGTGTGTGTGTGCAGCCACCTGTCAGAGTCAGTGTTTGCCTGTTTTAGAGTCTCACAAAGGACTTGCACTGAAACAGATTCAGAGACAACTTTTTCTGTCTCAGAGCCCTACTTAGGACTTGCACGAAAACAGATGCACAAAGTTGAAAAGAAATAATGTTTATTAAGGCGACAGATGAGTTTGGAATTGCTGTTGATAAATGCACTTACTGCACAAGTGCTACTAACTGATGTTGATATTGCTAGCGATAATAGTCATAATACAACCCAGAGATACTTCTACCCAGAAGGTGAAAGGCACGGTGCTTACCCAGAGAGGCGTCCCTGCTTGGTGTGGAGGAAGAGAACACAGCCCATCGACTGGTCCGTCCATCTTTTGGTTCTTCTCTCCCCGTTAATGATTCTTTTCTCTGTCTTCTATCCCCAAAAGTATAAGGTTCCCAACCTCAGGTGACATGTAGTATTATTTGGGTGGAGAGACAAGTGCTATAGTCATGTATATTTGCTATAATCTTCATTAGCATATGCAGTGTGTCAGCTGCAGGAGTGTCAACTTTAATATGCATTTCACAGGTAATGAGCAGAAAGGTCATCCTTCGGACAACATGGCTCCTCGAACAAAGGACTGTTAGTTAATGAAGTTTCTCTTGTTGTCTTGATAACTAGAGCAGGAGTCCCTGTCTTCACAAGGGTCTCTGCTGGGGAGCATCCTGTGCTAAACAAGAGAGACTTATCACTCCCCTGGGTTGCACAAGATTTATAGCAAGATCATCCTTTGAGGGTTCTTTGTATACAGGGCTGTCATGGTTTTCCACAAATTCCACAGTGATGAGAGCTACTTCTTCAGTGTGGGAAGCTCCCTTTCTCTCTTGAGAGCAAACTTTCTAGTTAGGCTACTACACCCAAGATGCACTCAGAAAATTCTGGCTCCTGGGATATGCAGATGTCTTTGCCAAAAGTAACACCTTGATACAGCATTAGGTTCAGTACAGGGATTTATTTTCACTTGTAGCAGAGCAACCCATCAGGACAGAATGGAAGAGCAACATGAACCAGGCAACAGGCTGGTCAGGGATGCAACTTAATATTTTGCTGAATAGGTTCAAAATTAAATATCTGTGCCCAGCTCACCAAAAGGAAACATTTTAAATCAGGACTAAGCAACACAAGAATAAGACTCTTCTTTTGATCTTCATAGCAAAAAATTGGAAGAAAAAAAGGAACAAACTAGTGAAACTTTCNTTCCTGAATAAAAAGTTCATGAGATGAGAGTCAGGCTGTTATGAGTCAGTGTAGTAGGAGAGCATGGCAGTCCCTGCTTCTCCAGAACTTTTGAACTGGCTGGCCAATTTCTATCAAATCTGACAGATAGAATTTTCAGATATTATATTCTTACAAGTTCTGTGAAAATATTTAGCTAGGGGCAGGAAGGAGGCTATAGTGATAAATGCAGGGGGGGAAAACTGTATGAACTATTACTGAATAAACACATTCTTGTGTTGAAGAGTGTAGATAGGAGAGAGAGGTTATAAATGTTTTAATTCTGGAAAAACTTCAATCAAAGTTTGAACTTTATTAAACATCACCTCACTTTCATTCTCCTTCTCTCTTTCCCTCCTCATATGAGTTCTCTGGTGTTTAATAAGGACAGGAAACATGCTGCAGGCTTAGTTTACTTCATTTAAAAAGCCATTTGATGAAACACAAATCATTTGGAAACACAGCTCTATTAGTTCCAGTGTTTGTGGATCTATTTATTATTTAAAGCAAAAGATAGTTCCATTACACTGTCACACAAAAAGTTCCCAGTCCTCTTTATTGTCTTTCTGCTACTCTTAATTTCATTCTTTACTCTTTCTTGTCTAAAATATTCGTATTTTCCAGATTTTCCCCTCAATTGTAGTTTTAGAGCATTCTTTTCCCTGGAAGACAGTGTGAACATCCTTTCTTCTTCCCCCATAATATTCAAGTTTGAAATGTAGCCTCAATACAAAAACAGTAGAATTCTGAAAACAGTGTCTATAATCTTATTTCACTAAAAGTTTTGTGAAATTCTTTTAATTTAAAAGAAAATATCACCCCTTCTTCCCCTATGCTTCCTACAGGTCTATCAATCCTCTGTAGTACCATTTTACCTTCCTGGTCCATCAACATTTTACACCCCCCCTTTTTTAATAGTCCTAGAAAGCCTTTTGGCAAGTCATAGAATACAAAGTCCTCTGTATCACATTATGCTTTCCTCACTTTACTTTCCAAAACCAAATTAATATGGATTTTATATAGTTTTTAATTTCATCAATAAATGTGCCTACGTCTGCCCTCTACTGCTTTTTACTTTCTGGAATTATATAATCCAGATAAAGATGTTACAGTATTCGGACCACTTGGAGTAAAATAAAAAATTACAAAGGGAATTTAGAGACTTATACCTGGGATCTTAAATGTTGAGGAATGAATCATTTTAAAAGTGGCTTGATGAAGACTGACTCTCTCACCTTCAAAAGAAATAACACTGCTCAATGTATAGTATCCCTGATAAACTACAATATACAATACTGGTAATTGGACAGCAAGAAATTAAACATAAATCATTCAATGAAATACAGTAATATAAAATCAATTAAGTCATTGTAATGGAAAAATATTAAGTGCTCTAGATTAGGGGACATCATGCAAAAGAACAGCAATTTTAATAAACCATTTGTTGTTTGACACTCAATACAGTTATTCTCACAGATTTTGGATGATTTTTTTGGGTTAAGGCCTTTGATTTTGAACCAGTAAGTCATTTATAATCAAAGTTACTAGAGGCAAATAACCAAACAACCACTGACTACCACAGTTATATGAGTCTAGGACCAAATTCAAAACTAAGTAACAGATGTGTAGTATGTTGATTTTACCCATATTACATAGGCACAAAAGGTGCAAGAAAAAGCAAAACCTGTTTTTTTAATACATATACTCTTGTTCTCCCCTTATTTATCTGCAAGGAGACAATCCATAAAGTTTAATTTCCAGATTCATTTTAGAAGCAGTCTAAATTTGGTTGTTATTTAAGGCCTGAAAAATCTATATATTTCCTATAATAGTAGTGTGTTGGCAGATTCTCACTCTGATGTCCTGACAAAGTTCCCTGTTTACTCCATCCCCAGTTAGCTAGGCTATTCATTTTTGCTTCCTCTTTCAAATATTACTTTAGACTACTTTTTTTAGCAAGAAGATTCTGGATATGAGAAACTAAGTGAACATCCTAGAAGCAGACTTCTGGAAAAAGGGACAGACCCATATTCTTTACTCAGTCACTAGGAAAACACTAATTAGCAGCAACTTCTAAACAAGCCAAATCTTCTTCAGGAAGATCAGAATGCAGTGGTTGAGGACTGATGAAGTTAAGTTCTTAATTTTCCAGTAACATCTCAGGTGCCACCGACCAGGTGTATTTGCCTTATGTCAGAATCTGAGGCTCAAAATCATCACTCAGAAATATGTCTCCCATAAAAATACTCATGTCACCAGTTAAGTAGATATCTAAGATACTTTCAGTTATCCTTGTAAAATCTATTTGCATTTTGCATATAATTTTACCCCACACACATACACATACAAATCTCTCTACATAAAATTACCTGTGTAAAATATTATTCCTAAGGTAAATTTTTACAGTTTCTTTGCATGTGATTTTTATGCCAGTGTCAAGAAATTAAAATCTACCGTTGATGATGTTACTTCTATGTTTCTGAATTTTTAAATTGATCTCATTATTTCTTATTTAATAAGAAATATATTGAAAACAACCTGTCATTAGATTTACTGAGGATTCTGTATGCCAGCTCAGTATACAAAACCAAATTAAATCTATAATTAACTTATTAACTCAACACAGCAGTAATTCTTAGACTTTTATCATTACTTTCTGTAAGTGGAAGTTTTAAATGCACATTCTTTCTCTAGTACTTGGAAATAACTCCTGGAAACATGACAGCTGCTTTCCCACGCCTGCCACCCCCCAGTTCTACTGAGGATCAAATCATTAAGGTGCTCAGGATCACTAAGGTAATTATATGTTTTAGTAGCTTCATTAAGAGCTCTGCAAATACATTTCACTATAAAATAATTTCTGTTCTCTTCAAACTGTCTAAAAAATGAGAAATTTTTGGTAAGAGAAGGCTAAGGTGCTATGTTTCTTTACTTTAGACAGCAACCTCTTACAAATCAGTAGCAAATGATGCACAAAAATCCCTTGGTATCTTAAAGAGGGAAAAATTACATAGGTAAACAAATAAATCTTTAGTACATTTGTCTTTATGGGAGCAGCTCCTGCTGTTGGTCTCTAACCTGGAGGGCATTATTCTTTCCTAAATTGCCAGTAGTGTCCCACAGCACAGTGATAAATAGAAACCACTGAAAGAAATAACGTTCATTCTAACACAGAAGAACTTTCCAGACAGACATCGGCCTCTGAGAACAAACACTTAGACAAAATAGATTAGTTGCAATTGGAGAATATATCACTCTGGGTCTCTGTGAACAGACATTACCCCAGCTGTGCAAATAAGTGCCTTTATGCCAATCATTAAGTAATAAATACATTTAAGAGAGAGTCTAAAACTTTAAGGAAAGCAGAGGAAAAGCTGCCTCTACATCAGCTATGTTTTGTATGAAACCAGGGATATATTCCCAAGCGTTACTTTAAAAATTCACAGATATTGTAGGTGCTTGTATGTTCTTTTGTGGTAATAAGTTTTCTTTACCAGACAATTAATAAAACAGAAGAGAAAGAAGTAGTACAGAAATACAATTAAAAGTACTAGCTTAATAACAGAACAGAAAACTTCCTAGAAATTTTATTCCTTTTTTATTGTTTCACCCGAAACACATATACTAAGGCAGAATTCTGTTTATTTCTGGTTACACTGGATTAACATTTAGCTAGGTTGTTTGTTTACCCATCAAGTGTTTCAAAAGCCTGACTAAAATGTAAACTGCCTTGGAAAATACAGTTGTTCTGCTTTGACTGCTAGTTGCATGACGTGGATTGCTTTCAAGAATTGATGTCACTAATGAGTTGTGGGATTCAGCCACAACCACAAGACTCTGGGAATTCAAGTGCCTGGGATGGGATGAGATCTCTGGTGCAATTAAAGCAATCCTATCCTAACTACCCATACTTTACAAAAAATTTCTTACTTTTTATGTTTAGGCACTATAAGCAGTTAGGCAGACAGAGTCTTACTTGGTCCTGTGTCTCTTACAAGGGAAGTTTGGGCGGTTGAGGTGTGGGGGGCAGAGTGTACAGCAGTAAGGCCAGGGAAGGATATAGAAGTGAGGTGGAAAAAAATGACAGTGTGGTCACTGCCACAAAATGGGAGAAGCAAGCAGCCTGCTAGTCAGTCTATGGATGGGCAAAGAATGAGAGGAGAAAATTGTGCATCTACATGTCATCCCCTTTCCTCCCAGAAGCTGCATTTTGTCTCTGTCACCTTTTTTTTTTTTTCCTTTTGGATATAAGATTCAGTACAAAAGCTGTACTTCTATTGACATTTAGATTGAATTAATGAAATGGATTTTATCTAGGACTATGTGTTTGAAGGTTAATTGGAAGCTGACTGTTTTTCTTCAAGGATGCACTACTCTTCAGCAGAAGGATTTGTTTGAAATAGAAATGTCCCTTTTTTATTAGTTTGTACATGTACCTGAAGTTTTTTATTTAATTAGGTTGTTTTAAAACTGTTGCATGTACATGCCCTGCATGACATTCTTATATCTAAATTAGAGAGGCATAGGGTTGATGGATGGACCACTTGGTGGATAAGGAATTGTCTGGATGGTCGCACTCAAAGAGTTGTGGTCAATAATTCGAAGTCCAAGTGGAGATCAGTGACGAGTGGCATTCCTCAGGGTTCAGTATTGAGACCAGTTTTCTTTAACATCATGGACGATGGGATCAAGTACATCCTCAGCAAGTTTGCCAACAACACCAAGCTGTGTGGTGTGGTTGACATGTTGGAGGAAAGGAATGACATCCCGAGGGACCTTGACAGACTGGGCATGTGGGTCCGTGCAAACTGCATGAAGTTCAACAAAGCCAAATGCAAAGTCCTGCACCTGAACTGGGGCAATCCCATGCACAAATACAGGCTGGTTGGAGAATTTATTGAGAACAGCCCTGAGGAGAAGGACTTGGGGGTATTGGTTGATGATAAGCTCAACATGAGCCAGCAATGTGAGCTTGCATCCCAGAAAACCAATTATATTCTGGGCTGTATAAAAAGAAATGTGATCAGCAGGTTGAGGGAGGTGATTCTCCCCCTCTACTCCACTCCCATGAGACCTGTGTCTAGTCCTGGAGTCCCCAGCATAAGAAGGACATGGAACTGTTGGAGTGAGTCAAGAGAATGGCCACAAAAATGATCAGGGGCCTGGAGCACCTCTCCTATGAAAAGCTGAAGGAGTTGGGGTTGTTCAGACTGGAGAAGAGAAGGCTCCAAGAACACATTATAGCAGCCTTCCAGTACCTGAAAGGGCCTACAGAAAAGCTGGAGAGGGACTTTTTTGAGGGCATGTAGTAGTAGGACAGGTGGGAACAGGTTCAAACTAAAGGAAGGTAGATTTAGACTGGATATTAGGAAGAAGTTCTTTACTGTGAGGGTGATAAGACACTGGAAAATGTTGCCCAGAGGAGTTGTGGGTCCCCTCTCCCTGTCAAGATCAAGGCCAAGTTGGATGGGGGTTTGAGCAACCTGGTCTAGTGGAAGGTGTCCCTGCTCATGCCTGGGGGATTGGAACTAGATGATCTGGAAGAACCTCTCCAACCCAAACCATTCTATGATTCTATGATTTTATGCTAGACCTCTCAATTTATTTGATTATAATTTATAAAATTATACTTTTAAGGTAAAGATTGTACTAGACTAACTCAATATGGGAACTCTCTCTTGTCTTAGCCCCATAGTTTCACAGTCATTTTAAGGCAGTATAAACAAGTATTGACTGCCAAAACAGGTAGTGGTCTTGCTTCCCTCCCACATCTGGCTGTAGATCTCAAAGCAAAAGACATGGTGAACTAACTCAAAAATAACCTACCACACTCTCCCAGAAAACCAACAAAAGTCATGGAATAGGCTTGGGAAAGGTCAGGAATAACTGACCATCCATGAAAAGAGGGGATACACTCTCTTAACTCTGCAATTCATGTTGGTGCCAATTTTAATTAGATGAAATGGACTATTAAACATGCATATTAGATCCAGGTCCAAAATGTAGAAAAAAAGAAAAGTCTCTTTGTGTTTCATAGGCTTCTGAGTCAGCCTGCAACCTTCCCTGGCCTGCTTTACTGAATAATTCTTCAAGAAGCAAAGTAAATACAATAACTGTGCTGACTGGGATGTTTTTGTTTCATAGAATTCTGCAGATTTCTTAAACTACTTGTTCTTTTGTCTTCATCTCCTTTGATCAACTTTGTTTCTTTTTCTATTTTACATTTTTTTCTCCTTCCTTTCATTTTAATTTTTTGATCATCTTTTCCACCCACCTGCTCTGGAGGAGAGAATGAAAGCCTTTCCTCCTAGTCACTCATCTCAAGGAATATCAAACATCTCAAAGACTACAGTAGAAGTTTTATAATTCACTCTAAGTATATACATCTGTTAATCATGTTTTCAAAATACCGCACAGGACACTACTTTAGCAAACTGTATAGTACTTATTCATATTAATTTACTCCATGTTTGATTGCAATTAATTTAGAAATAGCTGAACTGACAATAAACTAAGTAGTTTAAATACCGTGCCTTCACAGACTTCCAAAGTCATCTGGGAAGTTACAGACATAGCAAGGATATCAATTCTCTTACTGAAGCCTGATCTGCCATATTGATACTACTGCATGTGCTACCTGGCTACACTGTTATAAACAGGCTAGCTAATAATGTGAATGGAAGCATTGTTATAACTTTCTCTCAAACTTTGACTACAATGAAAATTGACCCCTAGTGATATGACTGATATTTTGAATTTTGCCACAATTGGGATTTTAAATCAGGAACTTTATAGATAGTTAACAACTATGCCAGCTAAGCCTACAATTTTTTCTGATGTATAAGCAATAGATTATGTACCACCAAAAATGTGGTAGTATATATGTATTTGTATTGATGACCTTCACATATTGCTTGGTGCACGGGGGTTTATGTTTTTGTCATATAATTTTGTATTTTTCAAATCTTTGGAATTGCATTAGTATTTGGATTGGAGAAAAGAGAAATGTCAAAACTACAGGGGTAAGTTTTTGTAAAATTCACATTCTTTTTCTTGATTGTGTGGGTCAAGAGGCTTTGTGTACTCATCCTTGGGGGAGATGAAAACTGCTGTAGGATTTAAAGGGTCCATATAATTTTATATGTCAGTAGTGTGTACATCCAAAGAAGTATCTGCACAGTAAAATTTCCATCTCTACAGAACTAGGTACTGGTCTGATAATAATAGTTCCCAGTCATTAACAACATTTTGTGGACAAATCATATGAGCTAAGAACACAGGTTATTAATTCTAACTTACATTGTACTAATCAGAAGTGCATGTTATCTGTTCATTTCCTACCCCATTCTTTACCCTTTTTAATGCCATTTCAAAATCTGGTAGCCATGAATGCAGTTCACATCCTGGAAAATGGGCATACCAACCTGAATTATTTTCTTCAGTTTCAAAAATACAGTAGTCCTTACCAACCATTTACCAGTATGGTGATTATGTCAGCACTTCCACAGTAAGAAAGCTATGCAGGCAGAGGGTCAAGAAGAATGGAATTATGGAAATGGTTAAAACAACAACAACAACAAAAACAGACACAAATGTTATGAAAATTAAATACAATAATAGTAATAAGCAACCCGAGGAGAGAACAAAAAGTTAATGAGTAGCTAAATTTATATTGATCAAATCTATGGATGAGTGATTATTTCTTAATATATTGAAATTCTGAAATTTTTTTCTAAACAAAAATTTTCTCAGACACTTCGATAAGGAAAGAAAACCAGTATAAAACTAGTTCATTTAAAATGCAGCATTAAAATAAGGGATTAATGTATCCTGACATAATAAAAAGCAATTTTAAGCATAAAAATGCAATATGAAAATCAAATGAACTTGCATTTGATGTGTGTCTTGGGGATATGTCTCCTGGTAATGAAGCAGAGTGGTTGGATGTGTTGACCGTATCAAATAAAAAGACTGTTCAAGAGCTAAGAAAAAAAAATAATGATAACTATTTCTTCTCAATTCATATAACTTTAAAATAGAAATCTAGTGAACAAATGGTTGAAAAATGAATTGACAGTAATGTTTGGGTATTAGAGAGATTTTTAGTGAATCGAAAAGAATCATGAAATATTGTGTGAATGCAAGAAACAGTGGGATTACTAAAATATAAGGACAAATAAGAAATTCTCTGCATCAATAAGTTTTATTGGAAATAAATAAAACCTAAATCAGATCCAACAAAGTGCAAAAACTGAAAATTGTCTGGTCTTTGTTGAGTACTGTCACCAGCTTCTCAAGCAAAGCAAGTGAACATAAATTGGTCTAGCAAGCATAGAGCCAGGGAAACTGTCAGACACTAAACCCAAGGGAGTACATGCTGACTAGATTATGCATGAAATCAATTCTTTAGGACAACCCATCAACCCAGACATTTTTTTCCACATATAAGCACACTGAAAAGGAGATAATTCAGTAGTTTCAAAAGCAGGTTTATTAAAGATGTGATAGTAGCTCTTCTATTTCTACTAAAACCCTGAAGACCTAAAGAAATATTCTCATGACAGAACTCAATAGTTTCAAATACAAGTTTATTAAAGATGTGATAGTAGCTCTTCTGTATCCACTAAAGCCCTGAAGACCAAAGGGAATATTCTTGTGACAATCACATTTCACCACAAAGTAGTTTGGAATAAGTCTTTTCTTAATCCAATAAAACAGAGAATGGACAGTCCTGAAAACTGATTAGTGAATGGAACTGTAGGAGAACATGGGGCTTGCAGCTGAAGAAAGGAAGTTTCATGGACTCTGCAAAGATAGAGAGGTTGCTCAATATATCGAGCATAACTGGCTTAACATCTCTGTTTTCTGTTGGTATCACAGATGAGAAGGCAGTCAGGAGATGGCAAAACTAACACAAGTAGAAAGCAAAGATTCTCTCACATCATTCAGGTTTTTCTCAGTTGTTTGTTTTTTTATTTTTTTTCTCATGTTAAATGAAGAAAACAAGAGCCCAGAAAAGAATAAAGATTTGACCATGTAATTATTAAATCTGCTTATAGGGAAACAAACAGGTTTAAGTTCAACTGAAGACAACATGAAGATGGCAATAGTAAATACAATTTGATTTCCATCCTGATAGAAGTTGATGTTTTCAGCTGTTATTTTATCTGTTCTTTCCAAGCCAAACAGATGGATGAGAGGAAAAAAAAAATAAAAAGGATTTGGACCTTTTCGTCAATATCTCATGTGCCTCTTATTACATTGATTATTATATACTATTGTATATAACACACTGCTGAATGCAATGCAGTAACACAGTCAAGACCAAACAGTTTCAAACAATCTTGAAGACTGGAAAAGATAACCTGAAGTTTGTGACTTAGGGCATTTTTAGTACAAATTCAAAAGCAGAAAAACTCATTACTACGTAGTTGTGTTGCAAAATGAATATACTTATTCATTAACTTTTGGAATTCAAGTCTCTAGTTGAAACAACAAAAAGTAAAAATAAAAAAGAGTATGAGAGAAAAATTAATTATTTTTCAGGGAGATAATTGTATGTCTATAAGCTTCTGAGATACACAGGAGGACAGTACTTTTGAAACAGTGTAGGCTATTTGACAGACAGCAATACTCCAGCTATTTCTATATATAAATACATTTAAATAAGGCAATTTGATTAGTACCTTCAGTATTAACAAGATTGAACTTATTAATTAAACACCATTTTTGTTTTTTAATTAGATTTTAAAGTCCAAATTGCAAACCTATATGGATCTTCTAATCTCCTGAAATTTGACATTCTAATTTAGCACTCAGGAAAACTCACTAAAATATATTGGCTAAAAAAAAAATAATGAAATTTTCATGGGCAAAAAAAACATATACTCAATCACAGTTATGAAAATAATATTAAATTAAATTAAGGTTAGTTTGAAGTTAATAATAGTGTTTTTTAAAATATGAAGTTAGGTTTACAACTTGTTAAATGTCTACCTGAACACAATAAATTTCAGGATAAGGGTAAATGAGGCATTACTGAATTGCTGTCATGTTCAGCTACACTGAGCTATGACGTTTCATAAAAACTGAATATGTATTGTGTTTAATTAGGTCTAGAGAAACACTGGAAATCAGCTTTTCTTTGGAAACCATACAATGCTTGACAATAGCCAATTCTCTGAAGATTTTAGACAAATTAATTAATTTACTAAAATGCATTTCTGCAGCTGAGTAGACGTGGAAACAATGAATTTGTTTGTTTAGAAAGGTGACTTCATCTGTGTCCCAAAGAGATGCAAGCGCAGCTTGCCTCCTTTCCATGCAAACTGGAATCCACAGAAACAAGTAGATTCTAGGCTAGTAAGTCCTGTGAGGATTTAGGGCACATCTCTCCAGCCTTCTAGCTCATCTTCAATATGAAGGTGTTTCCAGATGTCTAAAATTGCAGATAAAATTGAGAGAAGAACATCCTCAGCATAGTTTTACCTAAAACCATCCTCAGCATGGTTTTACCAAGGGTAAGTCATGTTTGACCAACCTTATAGCCTTCTATGAGGAAATAACTAGGTGGATAGATGATGGTAGAGCGGTAGATGTGGTTTATCTCGATTTCAGTAAAGCATTTGACACTGGCTCCCACAGCGTCCTTGTAGATAAGCTGATAAAGTATGGGTTTGGTGATCAGGTAGTGAGGTGGATCAAGAACTGGTTAAAGGGAAGAAGTCAGAGAGTTGTAGTCAATGGGACAGAGTCTAGTTGGAGGTCAGATGACACTAAACTGGGAGGAGTGGCTGACACACCAGAGGGTTGTGCTGCCATTCAAAGAGACCTTGATAGGCTGGAGAGTTGGGCGGGGAGAAACTTAATGAAATTCAACAAGGGCAAGTGCAGAGTTTTGCGTCTGGGGAAGAACAACCCCATGCACCAGTACAGGCTGGGGGCTGACCTGCTGGAGAGCAGTGTAGGAGAAAGGGACCTGGGGGTCCTGGTGGACAGGAGGATGACCATGAGCCAGCAATGTGCCCTTGTGGCCAAGAAGGCCAATGGCATCCTGGGGTGCATTAGAAAGGGGGTGGTTAGTAGGTCAAGAGAGGTTCTCCTCCCCCTCTATTCTGCCTTGGTGAGGCCACATCTGGAGTATTGTGTCCAGTTCTGGGCCCCACAGTTCAAGAACGACAGGGAACTGCTTGAGAGAGTCCAGCGCAGAGCCACTAAGATGATTCAGGGAGTGGAACATCTCCCTTATGAGGAAAGGCTGAGGAAGCTGGGTCTCTTTAGCTTGGAGAAAAGGAGACTGAGGGGTGACCTCATCCATGTTTACAAATATGTAAAGGGTGAGGGTCAGGACGATGGAGCAGTAATGACCGATGATAGGACATGGGGCAATGGTTTTAAACTGGAGCACAGGAGGTTCCATGTGAATATCAGGAAGAACTTCTTTACTGTGAGAGTGACAGAGCACTGGAACAGGCTGCCCAGAGAGGTTGTGGAGTCTCCTTCACTGGAGACATTCAAAACCCTCCTGGATGCATTCCTGTGTGATGTACTCTAGGTGAACCTGCTCTGGCAGTGGGGTTGGACTAGATGATCTCTCGAGGTCCCTTCCAACCCCTAGAATTCTGTGATTCTGTGATAGTTTATTTATTCCTTTGAGTGCACTTACTAATCCAAGAACAGACCTTGGTGAGATGGCTTTCATATCAAAATGGATGTGTGTATCTGTAACTGCCTGTCTGAACTTGTAACTATATCTTGCTTTTTATACAGGGTGTTAGCATTTTTTAAATAAAAGCTAATTCTTTTTCTTCTGAAGTAACAAAGTAATGCCTTATGCAGTCATTATGCAGGATCCTATAAATATTTTTCAGGGTCCATGAGGTGAGTTAGAAGGGGAAAGGAAATCCAAGGTAAAACCCATACTATTCATGGTGTAGGACAGACCAGTGACATCTTAACTTGGAATGTATTTTGTGATCCATTACAAGTTGACTGCAGAGACAGGAACAAATGTCTGACTTACTAGTGTCATGGACAGGGTGCTGTGAGTAATATGGTAACACCTAACAAACTGAAATTTATTAACAGATCTGTACAACAAAAAGGTATCCTTTGCTGAGATCTCTGGTGAGATGGATTGAACATTGGAAAATATACTGCAGGATTGTGTTATTTTAATGGATTTACAAAGCTATAACTGACAGTTTTCTTAATGTTCATTCAAGCACACTATAATAACTAGATGCAACTATGAAAATAATGAAGTCATCAAACCAGGAACATTTCACTGGTCAATATTATTCAAGATGAAAATCAATAGTCCTCTGAACCTAAAAAAAACCCCATAAAGTGCAATCTATATGACCTTCTATATGATCTGAAAGGTGTAAAGAGGAAGGGTTGTGGAAGAGAACTGAGGTGAACAAGTCACAGATATGACACCATTAATCTGTTAATAACAAAAGAAGCCATCAAATTTTATTATTTTTTGTATTGATTTTTTAAAATTATTTTCAGGGATTAATGATTGTATTAGATAGAAGACTGAAAATTCTACTAGTGTGGAATTCTGCTAATCATCCATGCTTTAGCATTTGAGGCATAGTACTTTTCTTAAAAGCAAATATTATTAGTCGTAGCTGTCCAGAGCAAATTTCTGGTTCATATAGTTAGATAATACATAATTAAATTCTATTTCTAAGTGGCTTTTATTGCAGTAGTCAGTTCATATTTCTATATAAAAACTTCCTTTCTTGCTTCTTCATTTGCCATAATGATTTATTTTTTTAAGAAATCTTTAAAGTTTTGAATGAAAAGCTGTATGGAAACACAAATTAATTGGTAGTGCAGGCCGAATTTTAATGTCACAAAACAAAATACACCACTAAATTCTGGAACAGCTGCAGGTTTGGGCAGATGTAGATTTCTGGAAAACAACCCCCCATTTAAACTGATACTTTAAATAGGATGCTGAGAACATTGCCCACAATCAGGTCTTATACTATTTACATATTTCAATAGGAATAAGAACATCACACTATGCTAAAAAGACCTCAGACAACTAGAGTGGTGAATATTGCCTCTTATCTGTAGTATCTTCATAATCAGATTTTCTACAATAATGCCTTGAAAATCTCTACAGCTAGACCTAGAGACTTTTAAATAGGCCTATATAGTTCTAAACCCAGAATTTCTCTCCTGCAATTTCCTTCTGTTGTTTCTACCCTCCCTGCTGTTTATTAAATTAGTAGATCCTTCCTCAGTTGTAGAAGAAAGAACTGATCAAACTATCCTTCCTTAATTTACCTATGTTCTTATCTATTTAAAACTAGTTTGGCAAACCAAAATAAAAAAAAACAAAAACAAACAAACCCAAAAAAAACAAACATGACAAAGCAATATTATTTTGGACAATGGCAATTTTACTCATCTTGGTTATTTTTAAAAATTTTTGAAATAGCAAGAAAAATCAAGAACCTCCTCAACTGTGTCTTTTATTCCTTGCACGCGTGGATGAATCTTGGATCCTGTCTCGTTTCATGATCATAGAATATCTCAAGTTGGAAGGGACCAAAAAAATCATCGAGTACAGTTCCCTGCAGTGATCTATGTTAGTATTGAAAGTAACTGTTCAAAACATCAAATATGTACATCATATACAGTCATATACAACAAAACTTTCTGATGACAGTCTTCTATCTGCTTCTACATTCAAATTGATGTATTCTCTAGACTTTTTCAAGACTGAGGACTTTTTAGAAGAATTTGAAAAGTACAAGCCTTGAAACTTACCATGGTAGAGCCACAGTAAAGGTAGTTAACAATAAAGCAGAAAGAAGACCAAATGTTTATTCAGCTCCTTTTCAGAGACACAACTTGAGAAGACATTACGAAAGCACATTTAAGTTCACTCACACTGATGTAATTCCAGGCTCCCTGGTCACAAAGGCTGCTGGTGCTCAGAGCTGACCTGGCATATGCTAATAACATTATTCAGAGATCATGAAGAAAAGACAAGATCTTTGTTTTATGCTGTAATACTCCTTGCAATCAACCTCATGTTGAGAACCATTTATTACCATAATATATGACAGAATATCTAAAGAGACAGTGAGAGGTAAATTTTCAGGTTATCAGATGCCATTCTAGCCATGACTTGTTCATTAACTTTAAAAGACTCATGTAGTTCAGATCAGCTCAAAGCTCTGAAATGTACCCCTACACATGCTCCAGATTAAACCTTTACAAACATTATAATTTTGCATATTTCACTTAATTTTTACATATAACAGAAGCCACCAACTAAGCAGACTGCTCACAAATTCTCTTCAAACCGAAGACAGCCTCACATTGTGTTTAAGGTGACCTCGTAGTATGCATGGATAGAAGCCTCAGCTCTTCAGCAGTTTCAGGTGAGTAAGGGAGTTTGGAAAAGAGAAAATTCTGGTCATAATACACCAGTAGTGATCCTATACTGTACAGTTAATAGTGCTTAGTATTATTTTCCTTTGACTCAAAGAAGCTTTGCAAAACACAGTTAATAAGAAATTTTAAAAATAATAATCTAGAAGCATAATTAAAAGAATGTGGATGTAAATAAGGACTTATTCTTTATTAGATAGGAACCTTGAGGTGGTGTACAGGTTTATGCATTCAAAATAAGGATATAACAAGGATATGCCAACTTTTTTATCTTTTCCATTCGAACGGGAAGTTCTTTACTCCTGCCTATCCAAAGCTTGCTGTCTATTATATGCTCAAAGGCCATAATTACTTCAAAAATAGACTTCTGAGAAAAGCACATAATTAGTCCAGTGCAGCTGGTACAAAAATTACTGGCAGGAGTAGTAGTATCATTAAAAAATTGGAACTAAATCATACCAGCTATACTCCAGGGCAAGTTAAACACACAGAACCCCTGGTAAACATTTTAGAATCCAGGATACTACACACTGAGGACACTCAATTTTTTTTTAACACCACCGATCCAGACTCAACAACAAAACAACTCTGCCAAAATGGAACTATAGTGCAGTCTAGATTATATAAATTTACTAAAGTGTTTTGCTTTTATTCTTAAATTGAGGTTGGCTGTGGTAGAATAAAGGCGGATTTGGTCCTGAGTCATGCAAGGATGTTTCAATATAAATTTTTGTTTCAGATACTTTCTTTTCCCATAATTACAAGAAAAAAGTTTGAGTTTGAAATTATGAACTGGAATGCAAACTAATTTGCAATCTGTGTGACCCTGTGGGAAACCTGATATGGTAGAATTCTCGGATAGGAAGTGTCTTCTTTAGCTGTGACTTTCTTAAAATGATTCAGGAATCTAGCATGGGATGGTCTTAGAACTGAGATGTCTATATCCAAAATTACACTTCTATACATGCCTATTTAGATGGCTCAACACCCCCAAAAACTGCACTTCTAGAAATGTTAGTGTCTTATGTTTAGATTTCCGAAGTGCTTGAGGTCTACTTCTGGTCATGTGTGTAGGTGCAACTGTTTTTTTGAGGCCAAGTAGTTCCATAATTTGCTAGGGGCAACACTGAATTGCTGCACCTGAAAGGTCTGACGGAGTCAGTCTGGAAATTGCATTTTGCACTTATTTATCTGGTCTGACACCAGCCTGTCACTAAAATCCCACAGACAGAAAGAGTGCCCGCTTACACAGTAGCCTAACTAGTACACAAAATATTCTGGGTTTGGTTCAATGATCTTCACGGTCTTCAGATGTTCAGTTATATACCTCTACAGTGATGAGAAGAGCTGAAGTGAAGGGAAACTCCTGACTGAAATTTTTGTATGGTGCCACAGATAGCTGGAGATTCATTAAATGAGAGGGAAAGAGAATGTCCCCTTGGGTATCATAAATCTTATAGGTTAGATATGAAGTTTGGCAACCCCTGTTCCTTATTGTGATAAATGCCCTGAAAAGGGGGGAGCAACAGCCCAGAAGAAGGGAGGAAAGGTAACACAACACAGCAAGGAACTGCAGCTGGCCCCAGCAGTCTGTTAAGAGACACTGAAGTAAACAGTTTGTGATTTCAACTGCACCATATGAAAGTGTTCCAGAAAGTATACATATTACAATGTACAATCTGAGCCTAAGCTATGTATTTTTTTGACTTTCTTTCTTTCTACATTTATGCTAATAAATAATATCAATTTTGCCTCATCTTCTTTTCTACCTCTCCATTCTATTTGTCCCTTCATCCTACTTGTTTTCTGTTCATCCTAATTTCTTCTTCTCCCTTCCTCCATACTTTTTATATATTCATATCTATTTTCTTCCTCTGTCTGTGTCTTTTGTGTGTGCCACTGCATTTTTACTGCTCATGAAAAATAAACACTTGAGAAATAATCACTGCACAGTGGCCAAACAGAAGGCAATCCTTCCTGTAAATACTACTTTTATGTAATGGGCATGGTCAGATCAGTGCTAGAAATGTAGTGAGAACAATCAACATTTTCCCTCTACAGAAATATTGCTGTGGTTGTTTCATACTTTAGAGTCCACGTAGAATTTATCATTTTTTTTCTTTTTTTTTTTTTTTTAGCTTCTACTCTTTTGTACTTCTACTTTAAGAAAAACAGACTTCTGTCATAAAGACTCTCAAAGTCATCATTCATCCATGTGTTAAGACTTGTCTACGAGCTTTCCTTTTCTACATCAATGACACATAGTTTTCTTTTGACTCAAACACTTCTTGTTCTTCCTATTTTATAATGCATGCACAGTTGTGTTATAAAGACTCATCAAAGTCACCACTGTTTTACATTTATCTTCATTGAACTGTCTTTGTCATTTATTAGTCTTTTAAATGTTCTCTATATTTTCTATCTAGTTACATTCTCCTTCATTTTTTACTATTCCTCTATCATCTCTTTCTGATTCACACTACTCTGCTCTTTGTCTTTATTTTTTTGGGCCTCAAACACTTTTGACTAAATTTTCAAAGTCAAAAGTCTCAGTGCTGATTTTATTTTAAGTTAGTAATGTGACTTTTTATTAATTAACATTATTTGAGTCAACCCATCCTTTCCTCCTTTGAGAAAATAAAGGCAGGCTTTTGAAACAATATGTGAGGGTATATCCTCTTGATATTGATGGGAAATTCCATTGATTCCCATTGATTTTGATGGGAATTGTAGTGCTGTCATCTTGAGATATGCTTTGTCACTTCAAATTGAGGGTCTAACAGTGCATTTAATAAAATGACCACCCACTGTAGATCCCAACTGATAAATTCTGCCTTTGAGACAACATGCAGCTTCCAGTGGTTCAGAGTGTGTGGCATGCCAAAACAAAGGATAAAGTTTTGCCCACAGAATGTGTAATCAGACTTACAAGATCAGTCACTTTCATTTGCTTTTGGTTAACACTAATCAGAATTACTCACAAGCATGGATCAAGACAGTAAATATTTTCAATGATTCATAATTTTTGTATGTCTCTTATGATGGTAGCAAGCTCTGCTCAGCTTTCTCCTCAATCCCTTTACCATGTGAACAGAAAAATAGTTTCGTCTCATTTATTAGTTATTCTGTCATTTAGTCAGTGACAGGCGACCCTGGGTAAAGTAATTCTACCTGGTAAGGTGGAGTATGGGAAAGAGCTGTGATATTATGCTACAACAAAATAAAAACTATGAGGTAGAAAAACAGGTTAGTAAGTGTATTACACAGCAAGTATGTTCAAAAACATTTCCATCCGTATTAGATGTTTTACTCAGCCATGAAGTTTGCTTCAAATACTGTGCCAAAATCAGAGCCTTGCGCTGTAGTCTCCAAGAATGTTGAATATCTTAAGGCTGACTAGCAAAACAACTTCTTTACAAGCCTTGTAGATGGCACAGACATTTGAGACTCCTGCTCTACAATATTTGCTTGGTTTTTTGTGCATGTGTATATGCTTACATGTGTGTACACAGTCACAGAGATCATCAGTCAGAACAGTAAAAAAACCAAATACATTAGCAATAGTATTTTTTTCACAGAGGACATTTTGCACTTCTCACTTGCTGATTTTTTTCTTTTCATTTGTATCCTGCCATGGTCCTAAAGAAATTGTAAGGAGATAAAAGGTACCCTTCACTTCCTTTTCTGTGACTCATTACAACTGCTGAAGTACAATTCTTTATTCTTTCTCAGCTATTTATGAATTTATCTATTTGTTTATTTATTTATTTGTTGGATTGTTATAGCCAGGAATGTTAGAAAAAGTATTACAAGAGTAGAATAGTCCAGAGGTTGATCTAATAGTCAATCCTCCTTTTATAATGTGATAAATAAAAGCAAGCAGAAGAAATACAGACTCTTATAGTTCTGGAAGACAGAATATTTTTGATTGTCTAGCATTATTATCAGAATTAGTTTTTAAATGTTAACAAAATTGGCATGATACTTAAATATAAAATACAGGTTGTTGGACAGAAGACAGTGCTGCTTTTTGACATTAGGGTGGAAACATATAGCAAACAACATTTTAGTACTGGTTTCTGCTATGGTTCTATAGAAACTAAACAAAAATCTCCAGAAGTCATCCTTTTGAAGTCTCATTTTTTTCACAAGGATTTTAAAATTAACCTAATTTTCTGTAGACTTTATAACAAAAAATGGCAGATTTCAGTCTAAAAACTGTTGACATTTGTATAATATAGAAAAAAAAATAGTACCTCTAAGTATTCAGGCTTCATGAAAATTATTGAAAACTTTATTATTTTCAGTTATGTAGTTGTCTACTCAATAGCAATATTTGCTTATAAATTTATAAATTTTATTGTCATTTAATTCCTAGTTTTTACTGTAGAAAATCTTTCCATAACTTTAGAAGATGTGAGATACACCATCCATTTTAAAATCACTGAAGACATTGTAGACATTGTTTATGAAGACATTAACCCATTCATTTCCTCAGGTCTTTGGTGAAAATTCCTGCAGATCACAAAGGAGTTTAAATACCTTTTTCACACTAGCAGGATCAAATACATGGTTGGACCAAGGGATGTATCGTTGTAGTTTTAGTATACATGGATTCACTACCTTCGCAATTCTCTTCTCAATGGAGAAGTTGTGGACTACAGATGTAGAGTGCAATATTTATTATGAAAAATTTTTACTGCCAGTTTGGTTCCTCTTGACTTCTCCTGTTCCTTCTCTTGGGAATTCCTTCTTTTCAAAGATCAGTTAGCTGTGTTTAGTATGTCTACATGATTAAAGTAATCTACTTTTACTGACTCAGCTTGCTTGGAGTCCAACAGATCCAAGGATTTCTTTCTATCTCTCCAAGAGTACATTCTCCTTCATTTTCAAAGTTGAGCAAAGAACATTTTAAGAGAACCGTTCAGCTGTTCAATTAAATTAATTTAAATATTGAGCCTTATTCTTCAAATCTTTGCACTTTCCATCTTCTGGAGTTATACACATGCATTGCAACCATCTACAGGAGTCAAGTTATAGTAGAAACACAAATAAACTCCAGAATCTAGGTCTACTCATCCTTGAAATTGAATATTGAAAATCTCATTTGTGAATCTCATGGAACAGAATAGAATAGAATAGAATAGAATATTTTAATTGTCATACTCCTCCCCCACTCTAGTTTATTAATTAATCTTCAATAGCAAAATTCTATCATAAACTCTTGCAGTAATCTTTTATACGTGAATCTAGTCTCATTGCAAAAAGAAATTACCTCTAAAAACTAATATTTCTATAGTAGTAATTATGTGTTTGAATTATTAGAAGTGTAACATCTTAAATGTGTGAGTTTCACAAGGTCTTATTTACTTTAACAAAATTATGAATATTTTTTGAGTCTATATCATATGGTACAGTGAGAAGGTTAAAACTTTCACACAGGCCGGAGAATTAGAAACTCTACATTATGCAACTGTGCAGGACATAATTTGTAAATAAGAATCAATATTCCTCTGACATGAACTTTCATAAAGAATTCTTTCTAATCAAATATCCCAACCAAAATTATTAGGTGGATTCAATACCCAGTTATTGCAGTCTCTGTCAGTTAAGCAAAAAACCATAATTTTAAAATAAAAATATCCATACTGAATGATTATTAAAAGAACCAAGGGCAATCAAGGGTTAGAATTTTCTGCAAAAATATTATGCAGTATATTTACTTTGAAAATGCAGAAAAGAATATTATTGCTCAGACAGTTTTAAAAGAAATTTATCATATTCATATTCCAGCTGATAACAGTACTGAAGAGTGCTGACGAAAACAAGACCTTTTCTGAAAAATCTTTGGAGCAGTGAAAAGCTTCTCTGACCCCAGACCATATAATGTAAGATTCTTTGCCTATACAGTTGCAGATTTGATATGGCTAGATTTAGAACTTGTTTCATCCTCCTTCCCCAAAACAATGGTCAATAATCAGTGCAATTGTTCTTATTATAATACAAAACAAGGTTAGTAGCTAATGATACTCCCATTAGTAGTTAATAGTTCTCCGATGATACTAGTGACTACTAGCTCATATGCATATATAATTTTTCAATGCTTGAGTGTATTTGGACTTTCAGTAGACTCCTGCACTGTCTCTCAGCTTTCTCTCGCCACATTAAAGTTTGGTAATAAACATTGGCTTGTGACATTTAAAGTTGTACCTACTTTTGGTCTTACAAAGATGAAATCTTTTATCAGATAGTTATTAAAGACATTTGTCTGTCAGATTTCTCTAAAACATCTAGTTGCATGTTACTTTTAACTTGACTGGAATAAAAGATTTAAACATTTGCTTAAAATTAAGCAATTTAACTAGACTGCAAGTGAAACCATGGAACAATGAAACTTTCTCACAGACAGAGAGCTTTAAGTTGATTAAAGCACATTTTTGCATTTTTTTCATTTTAAAAAATAAGTTTGTATTAAGCAGTACTGATTGTACACAGTAATAGGTGAAAAAATAATTAATTCAATTAAGAGATAACAGCAGACATTAGAAACTAGTTAATTTTGTAAGTGATGCACAAGTGCATACAGGCATGTATGCATGCATATATGGTGAGGGGCAAAATAAAAATGAAAAAAAAATACTTTCCATATACCAATAATTTCCATGCAAAATAACAAAAAAGAAGTACCTGTAAGGACTATAAACATTTAATGTGAATTGTCTCATTGCACTAGGTGGTTGTGAAAAGGAGAAATGGAGAATGAATGTGTTTAAATCTTCCTAACTTCCCTCATACAAATGCAGGAGCTACCTAGATCAGATGGTATTACATCAGTTTTGCAACACAGTTGATGAACTTGTGAGAGTTCTCATGAAAGCAAATGTGCAGGTGGATGGTGGGTGGCAGTGATTTAATACAAGGTTTTAGAAATTCGTACTTGTCTAAGGGGAAAAGATAAAATATCTCTTTTCATAACCACAGTATCCTACTTCTTAGAAATTGTCATATTTCTTTGTCTTTACAACTATATTTTTTGTGATTAACAGAAAAATTCCCATAAGTTCTCTTTATTACACTTAAAACATTGTGAGTGAATCAACTTATCAAAAGAGAAATCAAAGTTCTATATTGTTTTGTTTCAACTGGAAGAACATTTATATTCTTATAGAAGACAAAACCACGGATTATTAACATTTCTGGTATTGTATTCCATTGTCTCCCCCTGAGTTCCAGTAAATGTTCCCTTTTTACAATAGTTTTCATTTTGGCTATTTCTGTCAAGCCTCTAATTGTAGTCATTCCATTCTACATTTTCTTTAGACACCCTTTGTTTCTGACTGGCAAATAAAGATAGCTTTAATTTTTGTTACAGTGTATCTCCAAGGACTGTGTATTGGAAGTGTTTATAGTTTATAGTTTCCAAACTTCTCAGAGTTTTAAGGAAAATAATTCAGAAGGAAAAGTAAAAGTAAAATCAAAACCAAAGAAATTCAGAATTTTCTAAGACAGCCACAAAACAACTATCACCTATGCAAGAGCTCTGGCGTTCTATTACTGTCACAGTTAAAGCATATAAAATCCAATGGCTATGGCTACAGCATGGAGAAAAACAAGTACCCTGAGAATCTTCTGTTAAAAATCAGAGATTAATAAAAAGATACAGATTTTTTTTTATCTTCACAGTAGGAAAAATTCTTGCATCTGTGTAATCTTCTAATACAGTCCTATTCTGGAAATTCAAAAAAGTTAAAAAAAAACAAATAAAATATGTTATTGTGGTAAATAGATAAGACACATAAATATCAGTTTTAGGCAGTCTGAAAAGACACATTTATAGTCTATGAAAATGACCTACCATATGGCATATACAAATCGGAAAAGAAATGGCGTAAAGGTGTAAAATTATTTTGATAGTGAGTGAATTGTCTGAATATATGTAAAATATGTCCTGTAGCAGAATATAGAAAGCAAAGATTTTTCCATCCCCTGGCATTGTCATTTCATGACTAATTCCTAGAGATAACACAGTATTGTATCCATTTCATTCTGTTACAATTTATTTTCTTGAAATTTTAGCTTTAAAGGAAATGTAAGACAGTTCTTGATACTTGTTTTTGTTTCTTTAAATACACATATATTGTTGAAACCATACTTTAATATGAAGTAGGAAATCTAGGAAGTCCAAGATACAGGTCATGTGAAACAGTAAAATAATTGGTCAAAATGATTCTTTTAAACACAAATGGTGTTACATCAGTTTTAATAAAAAGTTTATAGAATTTGCCTTTCCTTAAAGATGAGTTAGGACTTCAATCAATCACATTCATTTTGTTTATCTCATTTGAAGAACTGTACTATGGGTCTTGGTCAGACACTGTCTTTTTTATTATTTATTCATCATAACACCATTTTAAACAGGTAGTAATTATTCTGAGTTATTTAGTATAAGTGACTGTGGCTTATGTCAGTTTCCATTAATCAAAGACAAAATGTAAAATTTGCCATTTTCAACATGATTGACCCATTACACTTATCTTTTCCTCAGGGTTGATATAAGATGTGGCTAACTGATCTTTTTTTTTAGTGACAAAAACATTTACAATTATATGACACATAATTTTTATTTTACAGATCCTCTGTAACTAAAATAATGGATATTAACATTGCTCAAAGTTGGTAGAAAAAAAGTAAAGCTATGTGAGCATGAGAAGGCAAGGAGAATAATATCCTAAAGGTAGGGTTCTCAAATGCCAAGTGCCCTTTCTCAGCTTCAACCATTCATTCTGAAAATGGTCTATCAAAAAGGCTTAGAGGGAGCAGTTTAATTACTGTTCTTTTGACATATGTAATATATTTTCAGAAGCAGGCCCATACATTTATTTAAGGCCAAATGTTGTACAACAAAACTGTCCTCAGAGGTATTTCATTCTACGATCCTATTTTTTTCCACCTGGCTTACACTGCTATTTTTTTCAATAACTATGTCATTTCTAGAGACATTTTAAAATGAGTCTTAAATCATGCTCTCTTTTAACAGCACATAAGCTACCTGAGCAGGTAGGGAAAAAGGAAAGAATAGTGTAAATAATCACTTTTTTATACTTTTTTCATAAAAAAACAACCAACAACAACCCTATCTCACTCCCTACACATATCAACTAAAACCCCTGAAATCGTCTCCTGGATACGTACAAATATGAAAGACAGTCCAACATATTTCCACACATAAACTTTTCCCTCCACTCTCTTAGGACTTACAGCAATATAATGACTGCTTCTTTCTGAAGTTAAATAGAAACCTAAAGCAGGCTGGATGGAAGTTTTGTTACAGCAATTGTCTCAGACATAAGTCTTGGAGGTGATGAATATTTTCAGAGAGGATCCAACTGGTACAAGCTGATTTGAGGAATAGATCTGTGCAGGTCTGCAGTACGAATAGATTTACAAAAACTTTATGTTGTTGGCATGTACTGAACAAACTACTGTATGTAGTTTGTACAAGAATGTACAAGATGTACAAGATGTACATGTACAAGAATGGAGTGGGGGGATCTGCTGGTTTGAACAAATTTTTGTGGCAAAACCAAAGTAAAATGGGTATTTAGAAGCTTATACAGAGGGTAAATTGAAAAAGAAATAAAAGATTAGATAGATCTCTTCTACTCCCTCTCCCCCTCCCCCCAAACAATCAAATAATCATAAATAAATCTGGTATATTGCCCCCAGCTGACATGCAGGTGGTCCCATGACCTAATCCTCACAGCAATTTCTGCAGAATTATTTTTTCGAACTAATAGGTTCTATTTATTATATGGTACTACAAACACATTTGTTTTATCAGCCTCTGTATGAAGGCAAAATTTGTCTCCAAAGCTGGAAAATTCATCAGTTAGTTTCTGAGCGCAGCAGTGCTGTCTCAGTATTCTGTGTGTGCAGAAAAAAATCTAAATAGACTGTTTTCATTTTAACCTTTCCTGCTTAGCCAAAAAGAGTCATGTTCCCAGAAATTAGAACTGTATTCAGCAATACTTACATCTGAATAAGTTTTATACTGTAATTGCAAAACCAAGGGAAAAAGAAAAAAAAAAAGAAAAGAAAAGAAAAGAAAAAGACCAGTATTGCAGTTCTTTCTTGTATTCAGATTTGCTGAATTTAATTAAATTGATTTTTTTGCTAAATTAAACCCAAGATAATTATTTAATATGGTTTTGAAATTAAAATGAATCTCTGAAAAAGAAACAGATAGGTTTATGTTCTGAATTTAAAAATGAGTAATGAGATTGTTTTCAAATGACAAAAAATAAAGCTAAATGAAAGACAGATTTTCAGTTTTATGCAAATGAGGAACAGTTAATATCCATTTCATCTTTTCCTTCATCCATGAGGAACATAATTTTCTTTCTCTCTAGACTGTCTTGCCCAAGAAAAAAAGCTATTTCTTGTCCTTTCTTTTCTGGATGTGTGTGATGATTAATCACTGTACGTGTCTAGACCCCATGGTAATCTCTGTCCCTGTTTCTGTTTCTGTATTCATCTTTGGCATCATGTGTTTAGTTTTAACACAGTCCAATTTATTTGTTTGCAGCTACAACACTGTTTTCATTTTTTTCCCCTCTGAAGTGTCTTTATAACTCAAATACAAACTTGCCTATATTCTCAAGTTGTGTAAAATTGATTTGCAAGAACAGATTGCAAAACTTAAGTGTACGGTAATACACAGCCCAGATCTGCAACACCTGCATTAAAAATAGTACAGTGGAGCTAGGAACAATGCAATTTTTAAGACTTTTCAAAAATCTCCATCATCTTTACTCATTTTCATCCCAACTGTCATGAAATAAATGGGAATCAAAATAACTTTGTGCGGTATAAATAAAAACATCTGTAATGATTTCCATGTCTCTGTCATCTCTCTCTGTCTCTCTCTGTATGTCTATACCACTTCTCTTCCACTGAGGAAGTGAGGAAAATTAGACCCATAACTGGGTTCTCCAATAGTTTACACTCAAGAGAACAGTATTTGTGTGACATCAAAATAATCATACAAATCTCCAGATTTTTCATTTTAAAATGGTATTGAGTAACATTTTAATCTTTTTTTTTTTTGCTGGGGCTTAAACCATCTGAAGGGCATAAAAAATTACCACTTCCAGTCTAAAATTTCTCTTAATTTTGGATTGATTTTTGATTGTACTTGATCACAATAACTTATTCCTTGTTTCTTTATCAGATTGCAGTCTGGAAGATGCCTACCCCTGGTGCATTTAGTGTCCAAAATTTTTACAGCTACAGCCATATTAATGAGATGACTAGCCTTAAAGAAAAAAAATCTTAGAAAAAATAGACAATCATATACCATTTCATTCTTATATGTATTTTATAAGACTAAAGAATCCCACAATATTTTGAGCAATTTTTCTAATGTCTTGGGAATAATATGTGAAACTGAATCCACAGGCAGATCTCAGCCTAAAATTTGTCTCACACCTAAACCTTTACTTATAAACAAGACACAAACGCTGTTTCTAAGAAACCTGATATTTAGAGGGCCAATTTCTCTCCTCATTCTGTTCTAGCAATATCCAGACAAGAACACCTTTCCTTATATACACTTCTGTTTGCCTCAGGCTATTTATTATTCAGAGCTTCAACACTGTATCTTTTTGAAGTCAGTATGAGTTTTGCCATGCCCTTCAGAGAACACAGCAGGTGAGTAAAATCAACAAAATAATGCATATGATCAAGCCTGAGGGTAATTCTGGGACTAAGAACTGGAACCCCTTTCACAGGATCACAGAACCACAGAATTGCAGAATGTTATAGGTTGGAAGGGACCTCGAAAGATCATCTAGTCCAACCCCCTTGCCAAAGCAGGACAACCTAGAGCAGGTCACACAGGAATTTGAATGTCTCCAGAGAAGGAGACTCCACAACCTCTCTGGGCAGCCTGTTCCAGTGCTCTGTCACTCTTACAGTGAAGAAATTCTTCCTTATGTTCACCTAAAACCTTCTATGTTCTAATTTGCACCTGTTCACCCTTGTGCTATCACTGGACATCCCTGAAAAGAGCCTGTCTCCATCCTCCAAACACTCACCCTTTACATATTTATAAACAATAATGAGGTCACCCCTCAGTCTACCCTTTTCCATGCTAAAGAGACCCAGCTCCCTCAGCCTCTCCTCATAAGGGAGATGTTCGACTCCTTTAATCATCTTTATGTCTCTGTGCTGGACCCTTTCAAGCAGTTCCCTGTCCTTCTTGAAATGAGGGGCCCAGAACCAGACACAGTACTCTAGATGTGTCCTCACCAAGACAGAATAGCAATTTCCATAAACTTATTTCAGCTTCCACATAGTTGAATGCAACTAATGCCCTCTTTCGATTCAAAACATTTTAGCTATAACCTCTTCGGCACTTCCTCCCTTGTTTTTAACCATTCTTGAGTTGTTTTCTGTGAGCAAATTCTAGTATTTTCTTTTTTTTCTTCCTAATGGATATATCACTAGAATTTAGAAATCAGAAAGTAGAACCAAATGTCTGAGCAACAAATCTGAAATATCTTGATTAACAGTACTAGTCACAGTCATTAATTTGTCTTGGAAACTATTTTTTAACATAATATTTCCTAAAATTTAGATGCTGCTATTAAATTTTTTCTTAATAGCTTATGTTAAAAAAAGAGAGGAATGCTACCATTCCATAAAAGCAATATCTTTTTTCTCTTTATCTAATTTGTTCAGTGCCAAGTTTAAGACAACAAGATAAAAGTAAAATCTTGTGTTCTGCAGAATAAAAATAAACATATGATCAATTGGTGAGTGCTATTGATTGAAAGATCTATTCCACTTACTCTATTGTATTGGAAAGTTTTAGAACCTAATGTTATTCTAAAAATATGTATGTGCATGTAGGAGACCAAGTTCTGATAGCATAGAATGAAAGTATACGGTAAGGCAAAAATATGGTTTTAATAGATACTGGAGGCCTCTACTGACCGTGTTTGAAATAAACACTTGACTGCTGCATCTCACATTTATTTCACTGTAATGAAAATGTTAAAGATTTGCATTAGTTAGCTAATTATTACAAAACATTTTGAGTAACTAATATAAACATTATTTTCCTGTTTAGAAATACAGAGAATTGTGTTCTGCAAACTCTTATAATCCAAAACATTTTTTTTTAAAAAGAGAGATCAAGCTACCTGAACTACTGAATGCGGTGGTCATTATACTTAAAAATAAGAGACTATAATTGCACTTTGGGGTTTAAGAGTGTCAAAATACTAGTTTCAGCAGTACAAGTTCTGAAGAAAGTCTGGAAATAAATATTCTCCTAGGACTAAAAGAAATTCTGAAGTGACTTGAGTTTTATAAATTAAAAATGCTGTTGTTACAGCTTACTGAATCAATCTCTAACAAAGAAAAGAACATAGAGTAAAAAGGAAAAAAGTTCATTTCCATATTTGAGAAGAGAAGGGCATTAAACTAGTGAAGCAAACATTTTTGTACCAGCTAAACAGTAGAAATTATAGCTGTACCAGTTTCTTCACCATTTCCTCCTCTCTTGGAAGGCCTTTTACAACACTGAGAGTTTTACTGACAAAAGCACTGCAGAAAAGACCCAAGGTGGGGTCAGAGAATGCGGAGAGTTATACAGAGAAATGTAACTACTCAGTAAAGTCACAGATAGGATATGTTTTCCTGTATTTGAAAATGTTTGTGATTTAATTGTTTATCAAAATAAATAGTCATGTTTCAATTTCTTTCTTCACTGATTATAGTCATCATTATGAGCAAGATTAATCACATAAATTCTACTACAGAGAGATTACAGGGAAAGTTATAAGACTACAGACTGCAAGATTTGTCCTTCACAACATCTATAAACTGGAAAATAGAAGGCACAAGGAGAGTATGAATATTAAAATAGCTATTTAACAACCAAAAATATTGTAGCAAAAATATTCCAGAATATCTCACATTTGCCTTCTGTTCTTATAGATATCAATGGGTTTTGGAACTAACTCGTATCCTGACTTTCCTGTCCTGTTTTATTTTGTCATAGCAGTTGTCATTCTTTCTGATATACAACAAAATTTTGCTTCAAATATGAATTCAGTGTACTAAAGCATGCCAAACATGAACTCTTTGTAGGCTGGTGAATTATCTTAACCTAATTTGTATCAAAGTTTGGAAGAGTCATAATAAGTGAGAATTTGAGAGCAAGTTAGGAGAACAAATACTGCTCTATTGAAGGCATCAGTTCAGCTGTCTCTTCTCTGTGTTAGCTTCCAATGTATTTTCCACAGGTTTCTATCTTTCAGAGCTCTCGTATATCACAACAGCTATGAAATCACAACTACTAATCACTGGTGGGAATCAAGTAAAACATTGTACATCTCTCAGAACCTGTGGAAAATTATCATACTTCCCATTACTATCTGTGGCAATTAATTATTATAGATACAGATATGTAAACACCAAACAAAAGGAATTACATAAAAAAATAATAAACCATTATGTTGGAAACTATATATTTCTTTCAATACTGATAATTCTCTAATGGTATTATTCCAGTTCCTACAATTAAAATCAGCAAGCACTCTCACTGTCATTCTTTCCACTAAACTTTTATGGTTTTCGTAAAACACATTTACTAGAAAGAGTTCTTCATTTATTCATTAAGGCCAGTGCAGTATACAAATAGATTTTGGTGTCCACTTTAACAAGGGCCTTCAAAACATTGGGGCCTGTGACTTAATATTCAGAATAAAGATCAGCATTTGAAAAAAACAGAGTGACCATGTGAAAATGTACTCATTTGTAATTTCTGAAGTATTTTTTTATGAGGTTTCTAAATGTTCTTTGTCTTAGGTGATATTTTTATCTACATATAGAAGTACTCAATGAATTAGAATGCACTTATTTGTAAAGAGTAATAAAGTTATCTCTTTTCTGCTTATATAAAAATAACACAGAGGAAAAATTATAGTTAAAGATAAGACATTAGGCAAAAGAAAATGTTGTTCAAATTAATGGTATCTCAATAAAGACAAGTGTATTTTTCTTCTGTTTCCCCCAGATATCTGGTATTGCTTGAAACAATCCAGTTCTGATACTTTATTGCCTTTTCCATATTCTTCTGAATAGAAAGGGTTGGTTTAAATATCAGGCTAAAGATATTTTCTATTTCAATTAAAAAAAACACTTAGGATGTCACAAAACTATTGGAACTGTTTTGAAAAATAGTTTTGTTAGAACAATTTATTACTAAGACCACTTTTGCAAAATATTTTTATTTTAAGAGCATTTTGTATTTTAGTGGAACATATCTGTATTGAGCTGTCTCCAACCTTACCTTGAATATATATTTTTTACTGTATCAGCTAGAGAAAATGGATCACTTTTGAATCATCCAGTATTGAGAGATCTCTGTTTTGCTCATCTCCCTCTCCTGACCTTCACTTGCCTGTTTGAATACAGGCCATGAAAATGTGTGAGTAGAGTGAATACAATGTGTTTCTTCATGCTCTAAAATGTTCATTTCAACAGTATGCTGGCTTTCTTTGTGTGGGCTAGTGACCAGGAGGATCACCAGGAACATCTTACTTCAGAGGAAAAAGGGAAAAAAAAAAATATTCTTTGCATATTTGCTTTTTCAAGTTACTTCTCAGAAATAATACAAAAGTGATTATCAATTACCTAGTTATGAGGGTTACCCACAGAATAAAGATAACATTTAAAAAATCTAATTTTCTTTACACAAACCTTTCAAAAATAATCTCTGATTTAATGTTCATTTATGCCACATAACCATTTATTTGTAACAATAACTGAAAAGTTTATCAGGAAATTTGATACAGAGCCCTATTGACTTCCAAAGTTTTTTTTCTTGTGTTTTTTTTTTTTTTTAAGGAATAAGAAATATAAATTGAAAATGAATAATATCAACATCTTAGACTCACATTCTTAGTAACACCTCTCTGTGATACTGGCTTTTCTTCCGTGAATTCTTCTTTAAAACATTATCACAGGCAAATTATGAGTGGTCACATGGTGGCCGAGATGCAACTACGTTCTCTCCCCATATTTCAGTTAGGAAACCTTTTTTTGTGCCTGTGTAATATAAAATATGGATAACAATATCTTACCTCTTCACTGAAGAACTATAAATTAAAATGTTATCATAGTGAACTGACAAATCAATGCTTGTTTCATCATTACTTAGATTATGCTAATTCCTTTTATATTTAGAAGGAAAAATTATCTTTACATAACAGGTTGATGATAGTAGAATTATCTTTTTTTAAAAGTTGTTAATTTTTTTCAAGAGTTGAACACGATTGTAAAGTATGTGCTAGTTTAATTTTCTACACCTCTCTTGTAGCCCACTAAACCACTTCCATATAAAGACATGAGAACTTACTAATGATCTTCAGATTATGGCAATAAGCAAATAATTATGGGAAGTTTTCTAAGGAAATAATGTAAAAGTCAGTCTGAAAGACAGTAACATCTGAATATCATGTTGTAGTAACTTTTCAGTTTGCTCATTAAAAGCTAGAATTAAATCAGTAGTTCAAACTATATAAATGCATTCCTGAATGAACTACTGTAACTTTGAGTGGTAACTTCAGAGAATAACAGTCTCAAAACAGAAATACTTTAATGCGTTTCTAGACTTTCCAGAATTCACACTAATTGTTTCTAACAGAGGGAAGAGAAGTCCAGAAAAGCTGGTTAATATTCAAAGATCACTTCGTCCAAGCTCAGGAGCACTGCATCGCAATGAAGAGGAAGTCAGATGAAAATGCCAGGAGTCCTGCATGGATGAACAAGGAGTTCCTGGACAAACTCAAACATGAAAAGGAAGTCTACAGAGGGTAGAAGCAAGGACAGGTAACCTGGAAGGATTACACAGAAATTGTTAGAGCATCCAGGGATCAGGTTAGGAAAGCTAAAGCCCTGATAGAAGCTAAGCTAAGTCCCCTGGCAGAGACATCAAGGGCAACAAGAAAAGCTTCTATAGGTGTGTCAGTGATAAGAGGAAGACTAGGGAAAATGTGGGTCCTCTCTGGAAGCAAAAAGGAGACCTGGTTACCCAGGATAAGGAGAAGGATGAAGTACTCAATTACTTCTTTGCCTAAGCCACTATCCATCATATTTGAGAAGTCGTAGCAGTCTGGTGAAATCCTCGCTAAGTGGAAGAGGGGAAACATAACCCCCATTTTTAAAAATGGAAAGAAAGAGGAGTGGGGGAACTACAGGCCACTCAGTCTCACCTCTGTGCAACACCAAGCTGTCTGGTGTGGTTGACATGTTCGAGGGAAGGGATGCCATCCAGAGGGACTTTGACAGGCTTGAGATGTGGGCCTGTGCAAACCTCATGAAGTTTAACAAGGCTAAGTGCAAGATTCTGCACCTGGGCCAGGGCAATCCCATATACAAACACAGGTTGGGCTGAGAATGGATTGAGAACAGCCCTGAGGAGAAGGACTTGGGGGTGTTGGTTGGTGAAAAACTCAACATGATCTAGAAATACGTGCTTGCAGCCCAGAAAGCCAACAATAATCTGGACTGAATCAAAAGAAACATGACAAGCAGGTCAAGGGAGGCTCCGAGGAGACCTTCTAGCAGCCTTCCAGTACCTAAAGGGGGCCTACAGGAAAGCTGGAGGGGGACTTTTTACCAGGGCATGTAGTGATAGGATAAAGGGGCATGCTTTCAAACTGAAAGAGGGTAGATTTAGATTGGATATTAGGAAGGAGGTTTTTTTGTCAGGATGGTGAGGCACTGAAACAGCTTGCCCAGAGAAGTTGTTCCTGCCCATGGCAGGGGGTTGGAACTAGAGGATATTTAAGGTCCCTTCCAACCCAACCCATTCTATGATTTTATGATCTTTTATATCAAGAGAAAGAAGTGGTTGTTTTCTACCATGAAATGTTCTGGTGACCTTGAATATTTACAGAATATTTTAGGAAGGGGAAATTTATTAGCCAGTTGACATTTTTCTTAAGGTTTCATTTCAAACCTTTCTTCCTATTATGGAAACCAGTAATTTAGACACTTCTAAACACATACAGATTTAATCTATTTAGTCTACCATCTTAGAGGGTGTTTTCATTTTACTGCACAAAGAAAAGAAACAAACACATGAGGAGATTTTAAATTCTCATTTCAGGCCTGGCTATGTGTCAAGATGAAGGCCAACCAAAACCTCTATTCCAGGATAAATTTTTACACATAGAGGTGTCCAAAAGAGAAGGCTGATATTCCAAGGATTATTAGTATCTGCCTATGTTTTTTAAAGCATTTTTAATTTGTGGTGATGATATCACATTAATTCATAATGCAGTTTCTTTTTAAAAAATAAAGAAGTCGTAGTTCATGTGCTGTTCTTCTCATTAGAGCATAAATTTCCATGGAAATACCACACATCATCAAATATTTCTTTTCTTTTACTTCTTCCTTTAGGCAATACTTTGCATTAGCATCCATACAATTGTTTGGAAAGTTGTAATACAGATTTCATCTCAGTCTGATTGACTAAACCCCAGCTCATATGACACTATTTCCTAGAGCCAAGATTTAATCAGAGTGACTTGATAAATGTCTACTTCAGAATTTTTTCCCATGAGAGATGTTTTGCACTGATAACAAGACCATTTCATACATATTTGCACAACCAAATGAGTTGTATTGATTAGCAACACTTAACAACTATTCAAGAAACCATTTCAGTGAATGTTTTAATTTTCTAATTTTAAATGGTTTATGTTTGAATATTCAAGTCAATAGTTTAGCTCATTGGCAATGCATATTATTTTTGGCCACAGCTTAGAATATTGAACTAGTTAAAGAGGTGCTACCTCTTGGGATTGAGATTGGTATCACCAGCTATCTAATAAATATTCAACCATGGAGACAAAGTGTTTTTTCAAACCTGCATGGTCCCTGTTGTGTTGAAAGTTTCATATTTATATGGTTGAATGCACTAAAACTTTGTCATACTAAACATTGTAAAGAAATTCAATTTATATCTGAACTATAACTTTTTCAATGTGTTTTTCAAGCTGCTTTTGTTTTATTCAACTATATCAGTTTCAGAAATTTCAGCATACAAGACAATTGTGAAACAAGTTAAATATAGGACAAAAACTCTGAACCCAGGACTTCATCATCTTTGCCCAGGTAAGTGGTGTATCCAAAAGTAAGTCACGGATAAACATGTTTTATCAAAAAGTAAAACCAAACTGATATGAGTCAAACGTAACACTCATGCCAGTGACACCACTGGCATGAAACTAAACATTTTTTGGGGTGATTTCAACCCGTAGCAAATGAAACAAACTTACAAAACTCCAAAAATTTATGTATACCCACTAAATTGCTAATAACTAAAAAGTAAAAAATAAATAAATAAAATAATCACAACATTAGAAAAACTTCTAAACTCTCCCATGGTTTTATATACTATTTGCCACATCCCAGAATAGGTACCAATCTCTGAATACCTGTGTGTTTTGGGACACTCTCAATTTCTCTTTTAAAGTAATTCTTTTTTTCACTCAGTTCTATTTTGCTGTGTTCCAATGCTTGTACAGGTAGAGGAATGTAGAACTCCTACTCAAGCAAGCACCCTAAATCCAAGACCACTGTGTCATGCTGCTGTGTCATTTCAGTCTGGAGAAGATGAGGCTCAGGGGGGACCTCATTGTTCTCTACAGCTACCTGAAAGGAGGTTGGAGTGAGGTGGGGATCGGTCTCTTCTGCCATGCCCATAGTGAAAGGACAAGAGGAAACGGTTTTAAATTGCAGCAGGGGAGATTCATATTGGACATTAGGAAAAATTTTTTCACTGTAAGGGTGATTAGGTATTGGAATAGGTTGCCCAGGGTGATGGTAAAGTCACCATCCTTCGAGGTGTTCAAGATGCATCTGGATGTGGCCCTGGGTGATATGGATTAGTGGTGTTGTAGGTAGGCAGTTGGACTGGATAATTTTGAAGGTCTCTTCCAACATTAATGATTCTATGGTTCTGTGATTCTATGCTGCCTTTCTTCTCTTCCTAAGAGAGCAGAAATGGCAGGATGAGAGGGTATATTCCCTGGGTACTCAGGAGTGACTGTGTAAGACAAAAGTAGATTTCATTAACTGCTTGTAGTGTAATTTAAAATGTGGGGGTTTTTTTAGTCAATCCCCTAAATTATCAGTAATGTTGTACTAAAGCTGATTTTGCTGTAATGTCCGACTAGACCAGCAGCAGCAGAATGGATGTTCACTGGTGGTTAGTCATAACAACTCAGAGCTGACTGACACTAAGGACTACATAGGGTAATAGTGACAAAGCTGATGTTACAGGCCTTGATCACTGTGAGGCAACTTCTGATTTGGACTGGTGCAGGTTATGGACATGGTGTATCACATGACAGCAGTAGGCAATTGGATTTGTGACTTGGGATCTTTCAGAAACAGGGGCCATGATGGGCATAAACACCACTGATTGTACATGGGTACTCCAAACACCAAATAATTCTGTGTGCATAAGGCAGCTGAGCATTAGCAAGCATGCCTGTTTTCTGAATAAGTCTTTTGCCTGGTAGGCAATGCATGACATGAATTCTTTTTATTATCTAGAAAGATAGGCTTCTTTTTTGTTTTAGAACACAAGACAAGGTACTAATATAATTGCTACAATAATACTTCTCTTTTCCCATTTTATATGTCACAAAATCAAATTCTGCAACCATACAAAAGCTGGTTAGAACACCATAGTCATACCAGTTACATTAATTACATTGTTACTCATGTTTAATCTTTCTTTGCAAAACTGCATGTATCAAAACTTTATTAATGAGTTAACTTTACCATTAGTAAAAGCTGAATACTGCAATGCTGTTAGATGAATCTCCATCCTTTGAAACAGAACTGGGGATCCCACTCTAGGTGTCTTTGATCTTTATTTCTGTATAGAGAGTAATAGTGAAAAAAGCATACTGATTGGACAGACAGGTAAAATCAGTACTTTTCATATGAAACTGATAGGTAGCAACAAGGAAAAGATGAACACAGAGCTGTGTCTTAAATGCTTTCTTTCACCTACCTTACTGAAAAGTCTATGGAAGCAGCTCCAACCATTGATCTAAAGCCTCTCTGAAAGTCAGGCATCTTTGTCTTTGCTCTCAAAAATGGAGCAGAGTTCATTCTCACCTTCCAAAGTACAGCAGACCATAGTGGCATCTTGTTACATAGTGATTATACCACTTAGGAAGAGGGAAACTCATACTCAATTGCCTCCATGGACATATAGGACATAAACATCAACCTTCACCTCCCGGGAGACTATGATACAGAAGTCACCATGGACTGTTCTGGTTGCAGAAATATGACACTCACAAGGTCTTTTGCAGAAATTTGACCATTGTGCAGAAAAGCACAGTGGTCAAATTCAGTCTGCATTGAAGATAATCATAAATAGGGAGAAAGAGGGAACAAGGAAAGACATGTCACTTTTTGGTCAGGGCACTTGGATGGGACAGAGGAGATTTAGCTCCTGGAATTATTTTTCTCTTTTGTATGAAATCATGACTGCACATGGTGGCTGACCATGGAGCCCAGTCCTTTCAGTGAATGTTTGGTGAACTTCATGGCTGCTTATCCAGTATGAAACTGTCATATCTCTCTCGGGGGCAGCAAGGACAGCGACCTATCACTCCTGACTCAGCACAGTGTTGGCTTGAGCTAGCCACTGCACCTTCCGTGCCTGTCAGAATAGATTCAAATCAATTCTGCATGAGCATGAACAGAGGTCTGGGATGTCTCTGGGGTGGAAAGTGTCCTGTTGTCTGCAAAGACATTTAAATTGCATTTTAATGTAACAGGATAATGTACAGCATATGGAGCTTTCCTTCCCTCCTCATTCATTATATGTATTGATATTTTTGCACACTAAAATACAGTAAGTACAAACACCCCATCTTCTTCTGTAATCCTGGAGGGGGGAGAGCCAAAATCATATTATTTTTGTCTTGCAGGTATTTCAGTCAATTAAAATATAATGTTTGGCACCTAGCTTATAGTAGCTGTTTCTATAACAGAACAGTCACATTTCAATCCTGTGCTCGCTACAAAAGTTTCAAAATGCAAACAGAAAAAGAAAACAAGTTGTTCCTGCCTGAGAGTAGGAAATCATTAATTCCTGATATTGGGCTATATCCCCAAAGCCCCTTAAATTGTATTATATAAAGTTATGCAGCAGTTTAATATCTCTGCCTTGGCAATAGCCTTTGTTGTATGATTCAGGTGATTATGTTACCACTTTTGGATCTCATTATCATTTGGTTAATCTTTACCATTTCTAGCTTGTTTCCATTTCTTCTATCATAATAAATTATTAAAAATCCCTTCTGTGTCTTCATTAAATTGCTTCTATTCAAATTGGCCTCTATAGGTTAATGAGGGCTCTAAATATGTTTCAAATGGACCTAGAGTTCATAGGTTGTTGATTTATTATTTTCCTGTGACAGAACACTGCACTAAAAACTATTTCCTTTCATTTATCTGATGTACTGTGTTCACAGCCATTATGCAAAATACAGCAAGATGTAGTCTCCGAAATTAGAGATATTTCTTCATTTCCAACTATGCATGAATGTGCACATATATTAAGAATAATATGGGATTCGTTTTGAAGGTCTTAGAGTCATGATGTATAGTGGTGAAACAGCCTGCAATACTATAACTTATTATTTCCATTGAAGATAATGGTTTACAACCATGAGAACTCTTGGGAAAAAACTGACTATGGGAGTGAAATTTAAATTGTGCCACGATGGCATATGTTGCACCTAGATGTTTGCACATCTTCAGTATAGTAGACAAAAATATTCTTAAGAAATTCAACAGTGAATAAACTAGAAGTCTGCCAAAACTTTTCATGCATTCATTGCTTAATACAGAATCAATCAATAACATTCCACTTTTTAATACTTTGTGCTGGTTTAGCAAAACGGCCAGGGCAAACCACAAACCAGACAGAATTTGTTTCTATCACTCCCTCCCGAAAATAGAAGGGGAGTAAGGAAAAACAGGCTGAGCGGTTGAAAATTCAAAACTGTAACAAGTTTAATGGCACAGGGAGAAAGAGCAGGTGGGGAAAGGGAAAATATGTATATATATACAAAATATACAACCCGAGCTCAGATGACCGGCGTTACAGGCTGCTGAAAGGTCCTTTACTGCAAAGCCGATGGGAAGAAAAGAGCCCAAAACTCCAGCACCCTATGCAGTTGGAATGCTGCAGACCACGTGGCGAAGCTGGTAGCCAAAAGCTGGGCCTCTCCTCTGGTCTCCACGTGGCGAGCTGCAGGCAGGGGAGTGCAGGAGCAAGGCAGACCAGGAGACTGATGCCAGAGAGACCACAAGGGCAAGAGAGACTGAAGCTAGAGAGACCACAAGGACAAGAGAGAGAAGCCCCCAATCCTCCTGGCTTTTATAGAGTCTGGCAGGAAAATGGGAGGGGAATACTGATACCCGATACCTGATACCTGACACCCAGACCCCTTTTCACAACAGGGTTCTAAACTCCACCCCTTATTCACTGGGTCCTGGCAGCAAAAGCCAATAAGATTTTTGCCTGCCCCTTTCAAACCATAACATACTTACAATGGACTTTTTCTGAAAATAAGGTGTGTGTACCATTTCCCTCCAGAATCTACATTTATCAGACCACTCTTTACATTTTAGAGATATTATCTGGATTTCCAATTATTAATCTTTTCTCGATGAAATAACTTTATATAAGTATAGCTTCTACAGCCACCCATCTTCCTTCCTTTCTGAAATTCTTGTTTGCATGAGCTTCAAGACATAATGTACAGTCCTAGCTAAGACTTGTACAATATGAGAGGTATTTATTATTTTTTTTAAATTGAATGCCTAACATTTAGCTCTGATTCTATAATGTGACTTATAAGGTTTATAACCTTTCAGTAACCAAAGGGACAAGTGTTCTGATAAGTCAAGATTAGGTTGACAGGTCATTGACATAAAATAGAACTATTTTGAGTTTCTGTTACACCTTTTCAGAACAATCAGTATCTCTTTGCATGTTTTAAGTATATCCTAAACACTCTGAAATCATAGCAGCTGCTATGTGAGAACAGAGTTGGTTAAAAGGAATTTTTTTATTTGGGGTGGTGGTTAGGATTTTTGGAACCCACCAATGTCCTTAAAACTGCAGCCTGAACTCCTTTTTCATATAATTTTCTGTATCATCCTGATACACTTATATGAACTTTTTGACACAGTAATTCAAACAAATATATTTTGTTCTACTGCTAAAGCTGACGGTCTACATAGACACATTTATTTTATGTGTTGTCACATGAAAGGGGAGGTAAAATTCTCTGTGAGGTAACTGGAGAAGGCCCTCCCATTAAGTCATAAGGTTCTGACTGGACCCCTTTTCTTTCTAAACTTCTTCTGAGGGAGGAGTCTAGGTGTGGTTGGATTTAATCCTAGTCCCAGACTTGGTCAACAGTTTGTATCTAAAGGGTTACGTGTGTGCACAGCTACCTATCAGAGTCAACATTTGCCTATTTCAAAGTCTCACAAAGGACTTGCACTGAGACAAAGTTGTAAAGAGTCAACTTTCTCTGTCTCAGAGCTCCAGCAAAGGCTTAGACCAAAACAGATACACAAAGATGTAAAGAGTGCATTACGGTGACAGATATAAAAAGTTAGGAATTGTCATCGATAAAAGCACTTACTGCACAAGCACTACTAATTGATCTTAATATTGCTAGCAATGGTAGTAATACAACCCAGGGATACTTCCACTAGAAAGTGGAAGGCATGGTGCTTACCCTGAGAGGCGTTCCTGCCTGGGGGTGGGGAGGAAGAGAATGCAGCCCATTCACCCGTTCATTGGTTTTTAGGTTTTTCTCTCTCCACAGATTGTTCTCTCCTATGTCAGAGGAGATCCCAGGGTCAGGAAGGCCTACACCCTGTGTCAGGACCATATCCATGAGGAAGGAGGATTCTACTTGTGGGTGACTCCTTTCTAAGGGGAACAGAGGGTCAGGGTCCAATATGCTGGACAGATCCTCCTCTTAGGGAGGTCTGCTGTCTCCCTGAGTCCCAGGTGAAGAACATCACTAGATTTCCTAGTCTCATACAACCTACAGACTATGACCCATTATTGGTTTTCCATGTGGGTAATCCAAGCATTATCAAAAGAGACTTTAGGGACTTAGGGCAGTTGGTGAGAAAATCTGTCATCATCAAAATTTAGGTTCTTTGACAATGGAATGACCTACATGGCATAAGGCTTGTTGGTGTTGGATGGAATCCACCTTTCACAAAGGGGGAAGAGGGTCTTTGCTCATGAACTGCCAGGGCTCACTTACAGGCCTTTAAACTAGACATGGTGGGAGGGAGATGATATCAGGCTTGTCTGTGACAAGCCGTGGAATGGCGTGGCAGACTTAGAGGGATGAGGAGTTAGCAAGGGTCTTTAGCCAGTGGCTCTGAGATGTGCTGACCACAGTGGTGCATGCTGGAAGTATTATGGTGATATGGTGATAAGCTAGGGGCTCTGAGGTAGTAGAAGCCAGCAGGGAAGTACAAGCAAGATACTTCAAAGGAGTTAAGTGGTGTTCCTCTAAGGTGGCACAGCCAACAGTCCAGCTAAAGTGCACTCAGCATGGGCAACAAACAGGACGAGCTAGAAGCCACCATGCTGCTGGAAAACTGCCACCTAGTTGCCGTTACTGAAACTTGGAGGGATGTACCCCATGACTATCATGTAGCTATCAATGGCTACAGGCTCTTAAGAAGGGACAAGCGAGGAAGAAAGGGTGGAGGAGTTGACCTCTACATCAAGAGGTGGATAGAATGTGAAGAGCTGTCTCTGAAGAATAGCCATGAGCAGTTCAAAAGCTTATGAGTAAGAATCAGGGACCAAGGCAACAAAAGGAACCCTGTGATTGGTATCTACTACAGACCGCCCAATCAAGGGGAACCTATTGATAAAACCTTTCTACTCCATCTTCAAGAGACACCGCGCTCACAGGCTCTTGTCCTACTGGGGGACTTAAATCACCCTGATATCTGTTGAAAAAGCAGCATGGTGAGCTGTAGACAATCTAGGAGATTTCTGGAAAGCATAGAAGATAACTTCCTAAGTCAGGTAATAGACAGCTCTACAAGAGTGATACTAGACCTGGTGGTCACCAATACAAGTGAGCTAATTGGTGATGTCAAGACAGGAGACTGCCTGGACTGCAGCGACCATGATCTGGTGGAGTTCACCTTCTGAAGGGGGTGGGCCATGCCAAAAGTAAAGTCAGGACTCTGAATTTTAGCAAAGCAGACTTCCAGCTCTTTGGGGAATTAATTGATAGGAAGCCCTGGGAAATCATCCTCAGGGACAAGGGGGCAGAAAAGAGCTGACAGATCTTTAAGGACACTTTCCATAGAGCGCAAGAGCTCATGATCACCAGGAGGAAGAAATCAGGCAAGGTAGGCAAGAGACCAGCATGGCTGAGTGAAGACCTGCTGGTCAGACTGAGGGACAAGAAGGAAATTCACAGGCAGTGGAAGCAGGAACAGGTAACCTGGGAGGAGTACAGGGATGCTGCCCAGTTGTGTAAGGATAGAGTTGGGAGGGTCAGGGTGTAGTTGGAGCTGAACCTGACAAGGGATATAAAGAATAAGAAGGACTTTTACATGTATGCCATCCAGAAGAGGAAGTTTAGGGAAAGCATACCCCTCCTGATGAGCAAGACTGACAAAGTTGTAACAATGGGCCAGGAGAAGGCTGAGGTGCTCAACAATGTTTTTTGTCTCAGTCTTCACTGGAAATCCCTCCTCTGGCACCTCACAAGTGGATAGACTGCATGACAGAGACTAAGGGGGGGTGGGGCAAAGTTCCTCCAACTATAGGAGAAGATCAGGACTTCTGTAAGTTATTTGACACAGTCCACCATGACATCCTTCTCTCTAAACTAGAGATACAGATTTGATAAGTAGACTGAGGAACTGGTTGGATGGTTGCATCCAGAGAGAGGTGGTCGACAGCTCTATGTCTTGATGGGCATCAGTAACAAGTGGTGTCCACCAGGGTTCCATACTGGGGCCAGTATTGTTCAACCTTTTCATTAATGACACAGACAGTGGGCTTAAGTGCACCCTCAGCAAGTTCATGGATGACACCAAGCTGAGTGGGGCGGTTGACACACCTGAAGGACAGGATGCCATCCAGAGGGACCTAGACAAGCTTGAGAAGAGGGACCAGGGGAACCTCATGAGGTTCAACAAGGAGAAATGCAAGGTCCTGCGCTTAGGACAGGGCAACCCTCAATATCAATACTGGCTGGGGGATCAAGGGATTGAAAGCAGCCTCACAGAGAAGGACTTGGGGGTACTGGTAGATGAAAGGCTGGAGGTAAGCTGGCATGGTTCTTGCAGCCCAGAAGGCCAACCGTATCCTGGGCTGCATCAAAAGAGTCGTGGCTAGCAGGTTGATGGAGTTGATTCTGCCCCTCTGCTCTGGTAAGAGCCCTCCTGGAGTACTGCGTCCAGCTCTGGAGCTCTCAACACAGGAAGGACATGGACCTGTTGGAATGAGTCCAGAGGAGGGTCACAAGAATGATCAGAGGCCTGGAACACCTGTCCTACAAGGACAGGCTGAGACAGTTGAAGTTGTTCAACCTGTGAGAAGAGAAGGCTCCAAGGAAACCTCATTGCCGCCTTTCAATATCTAAAGGGGGCCTATAAGAAGGATGGGGACCGGCTTTTTAGCAGAGCGTGTTGTGATAGGAGGAGGGGTAATGCTTTTAAAATGAAGGAGGGGAGATTTAGGTTAGACATAAGGAAGAAGTTTTTACCCATGAGGGTGGTAAAACACTGGAACATGTTGCCCAGAGAAGTGGTGGATGCGCCATCCCTGGAAACATTCAAGGCCAGGTTAGATGGGGCCCTGAGCACTCTGGTCTAGTGCAGTTGGTCCCTGCCCATGGTCGGGGATTTGGACTAGATGATCCTCAGGTCCCTTTCAACTCAAATTATTCTATGATTCTGTGACTCTGTGAGTACTTTTTTTAAGTTCTTTGCAAAAACTTAAAAACAGTTTTACATTCAATGCTGGATTTGTTTGATCAGATACAGAAAAAAATACATATTCTCTACATTCAGACATTTTGCAAAGCTAGATGATTTTTATTCTTGACTGGTATTAACTCAAAGTTTCTTGAAAAATAAATTGTAAGCAAAACGTGTCAACCTTCTTAATCCTGGTCTCATTAGCAGATGAAAATTTAAAGAAGTCACTCTTTGTTTGTAGTACTCTTGCACAGCAAACCCTCACAGGAAGAAACCACCAAGTGTTTGAGTTAACCCTTTAAAATGATCTAACCTCTACTGATTAAATAGCACTGTCATTTTTAAGGATGGTGTTTTGTGCTAATGAAATAACTGACCAGATGTCACTCAGAGTGCAGAAACCCCCCCAAATAGCAGAATAAATAATAGAAACTCTTCTATTAAAAACAATTAGTACAATTCCTGGGTGTTGAGAAGGAAATAGTGAACATATAAAAAAGGAATAACAGAAAAATAGTTAAATCATGCACTGTTTGGTTGGTTTGTAGCTTTGTTAAAATTCAAAGAAAGTTAAGGATAAAAAACTGTACTTGCTCTAGTAAAAACATTAAGTTAAAAACTGTTACACTTAGATTGATTATTTTATGCTTCTCTTTCTGTTTTTGGGTTTGTTTTGTTAGTGGTTTTTCTGATAAAATAAATTTTTATTTTTACTTTCAGTATTTTCCACCTAGTTTTAAGGAAAACATGCAGCAGTAGTTACAGCATCGTCTGCCAAGGAAAAAAATGAATTATCTGTGTGGAACAAAACAAATTTTGGTATGACAATGCTCAGCACAGTTAACCTCAATCTCAATTTCAGGTGCAAAGTTGTATCTGTTCTCTAAGAGACTGGTTGGGGCTGGCAGGCAAGATGCTTAAAGAACAGTCCTGAGGAAAGTCTATTGTAACTGGCAAGATTTGAAACTAAATTTTCAAATAGCAGCTCTGCTATTCTTTGTTCAAGTGCATTCTATATTCTTTGTTTATGATGGGCTAGCAGAGAGGTAGTAGGAAACTGCAGTATTTTCTTTTCCCTAAAGTTTACTCCATGCAGTTATCTTTATTCCATGCAGTTATCTTTACTCTTCCCTGCAACATATCTCTCTCTGATGAAGAAGATGCATCAGAACTCTCATGTGCACTACACAGGACATCTGTAGCTATATCATGTCTCTCAGGATGACAAAGAAAAGTGATTGAAAAAAACCTGCATAGTGCATAAGAAACCAGAGCTTCCAGGTAGAAAATTATTTCCACTAATGAAATCTTGCCCCTAAATCAGGATTGCAGACAGATGTCTCTGCTCATTCAGCATTCAGAGCCTGTGTCTAATAATGCCATTTTGGACCCCTGGTCTGCTTCCGTCTTAAATATCTAACACATTCATTTACGATCCAAATTGTTTAAGGTCCCTGTGCTGGTTTAGCAAACGGCCAGGGCAAGCCACAAACCAGACAGAGTTTTTGTTTCTATCACCCCCCCCAAAAATAATAGAAGGGGAGTAAGGAAGAACAGGCTCAGGTTGGAAATTAAAAACTATAACAAATTTAATGGCACAGGGAGAAAGAGTAACAGGTGGGGAAAAAGGGAAAATGCACATATACAAATATATACAACCCGAGCTCCAATGACCGGCGATACAGGCTGCTGAAAGGTCCTTCACTGCAAAGCCGATGGGGGGTAAAAGAGAGTCCAAACCCCCAGCACTCGGTGCAGTCGGAGGCCGCAGACCACGTGGCAAAGCTGGTAACAAATAGGCTGGGACTTCTTGGGCTGGCTCCACGTGGCAAGCGGCAGGAAAGGAAGCATGGCAGCAGAGAGCAGAAGAGACAAGAGATGAAGAGACCAAGAGCCGGAGAGGAAGAGAAGTCCCCAATCCTCCGGGCTTTTATAGAGTTTGGCAGGAAATGGGTGGAATACTGAACCTGACACCTGATACCTGACACCCAGACCCCTTTTCACAACAGCGTCCTAAACTCCACGCCTCATTCATTGGGTCCTGGCAGCAAAAGCCAATAAGATTTTTGCCTGCCCCTTTCAAACTATAACAGTCCCTTTTGACTTAAGAGTACTACTGCTTTTTTTTGGTGAGAAGTCTTCACAGGAATTTCTGGCAGGCCTTGTGTGAGCCCTTCTTCCTGTATATATATAAGCATCTTCTAAGTATTTGAGGCTGCTGCTCTAATTTTTCAGTAGTCTTCCACTGAAACTGTCAAAGCTGCACATGTTTCTTCTAGATTAGCTGTTTTGCTTTGACATATCCAGATTCACATACCACAGCTGGAAACCCTTGGAGGTGAAGAATACCCACGTGGCCTGCTCTGTACATTGAGTTTCAGTCTGCCTTTTTCAGGAACAGAAAATAGTGAGTGGTTTGGACTTTCACGATGAGCAGCAAGGACCAACATGTGTTATACTGAGGGGCTAATTAGAGCAGAAATCTGCCAAAAAGACATCGACTGAACAGCTTTCTTCCCTGAGCTAGCTTTGGTGAGGCAGTGTACTTGGGAATTTTTTTACAGCATAAGCAGCCTCTACAGTGTGAGTAATGGCTTTCTCTTTGTCTGAATTTTCTGTTTGATAAGTATATGTTCCCCAAATAGTTTTGATTACATTCCAAATTTATATTTCTCATTTGAGTGAGTTTATAGAAAGAATTCTAAAATGCATATATTATCTCATCACATTAATCTTTATTTTTGCCAAAAAACCCCAGATATTAACCATGTAGCAAAGGGCGCTGGGAAACACTATGGTAATACAGAACAAACTAGCACTTTGGATCATAGCCAAAGATATACCAAACAGAAATTAACTGAAAGAGTAATCTGCAAACAGATAAAAAAATTCTGGGTTTGGTGTAGATTATTTAACCAGAACTCTTCGTACAACATAATTTGAGAAATTATTTAGATTCCAATAACTAAATTAATGTTTAGTCAGCATGTCCTTCACTGAGGCAGGTTTTATTACATCATGTAAATATGGATATAAATAGATTTTTCTTATTGTGGCTCAATGATTTGGCCATCCCTGTGTATTTGAGTCCATTTGTTCTGTAACGGCTTCTAGTTTCATTAATTGTTCTTTAATAGAACAGAAATTTACAGTGATGGTTTGTGAAACTATCAGAGCAAAGATGCTTGCTTACAGCACTGATGTGACCTATAGCTTTTCTAACTACTATGATATGTAAATGTGTTCCTTGTACAGTTTGCTTTTGCCATCATTTCAATTCTAATTTCTCTCCTTGATTTAGCCAAAATTGTTTGGAAAAAGCTAGGAGGACTCATTAGCCCCTGCAATATAATTTGTTGACACTTTCTTTAGTGTCACAAAGAGCTATCTGCAAACAGTTGACGCAGTGTAATGAGCCTCTAGCTGAATCTTATCTGATTGTCGCTAGTACCCTAATTTGTGTTTTGCTGAGAAGGAGATTTTGATTAGTTGGATTCATGCTTAGGTATCACACTGTTATCTGCTCTTATCTATTTACAGCTGATGGTACATCTCCGGGAACCACAGATTCATTGCAATTCACTGACAAAACTCCCTCTTGCCTCAAAACTCATCTGTAGGACAATATGCTTCTGATAATAATCCCTGCATTTTGATATTTTTGAGAAATACTTATGTCATCTAAAGAATTGTGTGTTTGCCACATGTTTCAAAGTTTTTGTATTCTTCCCTTATGTTGGAGTTCTTGAATTCTCTGATATTCCCAGAATCTTGTTTGAGGGCAAGGGAAATCCATCTTATATATAAAAAGGAAGCCAAGAATTTATTGTTAGCATAATGGAAATCTTCACAGTCTACTTCAGGAATCTTACAGAAAAACAAAGAATAATAATGCAGTTAGAGTACTTATGGGCAGAAAAGGTTGCAATAATATCAGTAATACCATTAATATTGTAACATATATACTTGGTCTCTTTCCCTTTTCCCAATGTTACGGTCACCCTTCCTCTGCTTCTCTCAGTGGTTTCATGCTGATGTTGCTGGTGGGGTAGGGTTGTGACGAGTCAGCATCTGGAGTCCTTTGCCAGGAGGAATATGATATTCTTGTTAATGATTTCTTCCCTTATTTTTTTCACTTTCCACTTCGGGTCATTTATATATGTTTGTTAGCATGCAAACATATTACTCTTTCTTCAATGGTCCACAGTTCCAGGTTACATCTGAATTTACTATATATGGTGCCCTTTATGTTAGCTACTATCTCTTTGCTCTCTTTCTTACCCCTAGAACTAGTTATGTCCAGCTCTATATTTTTTTTCACTGACTGATAGTAAGTCTAGTGGTTTCCAGTGTCAAGCCTGTGTCCCATCTGTTATCACTGCATGCTTTTACTCATTCACTCCACACTCTGGGTCTTCTCTTCTCAAGGCTCCCATCATACATCTCTACAGTATGGCATTGTATTAGAGTGGTAAGTACGTCATTCTACCTACACCAACATTTTGTTACTGCCATCTGTATAAAACTATGGCTGTACCATACACAGCTAAACAAAAGTAAAATAAATTACCTTAGACACCTGCTCAATTAAAAAAATTGTGTTCACAGCTAAGCCAAGTAAAATAAAGCTGTGGGCAGCTGAAGGGAAGTTCAGACAGAACAAGTCTGACAAAAAAGTCTTTCCCTTCTCAGTGTTTTCTTGTTATTATCCTCCACTGTGGTCTTCAGTAAAGATGGATGAAGTGTAAGTTTATGACCTCTGTAGAAGACCTTGATTCCGCATCAAGGAAAATCCCACAGGGCATTTCTTCTTTGTCCTTTCTCCTTCTTGTAGGAGAAATAAATAAAATAACTCCCACAAAGATCATGAGAGTCAATGCTGCAGAGTTACTTTATCCTCCCATCCCAAAGAAATGTGTTAAACAAGCATGACAACCTACATTTAAACTGGTAGTAATGTTCAGGTTCTGCTTAGACTAGCAATTAACACCAACTTAAACCTCTGTAAACTTCCAAATACTATTGTCTAATTTACTTATCAATTATCACAATATGTTCTGCATTATTAAATATTATAGGGTGAGTGGAAAAATTGTTTCTGAAATAAGTTTAGAGTTGTTTATTTTTTTATGATACATTATATCACAACAACCAACCACACTGGACATTTTTAAATATTCAATATGAAAATTTATCTACTAAGTTCTCTTTATTTGTTCTACATTTATTTATCTTTTGAAATGTAAACCAACAGCTGAAGATTAATTTGCTTTTTCATACCTGAGTACTTTTCTTCCCTAATATAATTCAAGACGAAAACAACATTAAAAGAATGTCTGAATTACAAGTATGACTGTACCTGTCTTTGGAACAACATAAGACTGGCCACCAAAGCTAGTTAATATTATGTTATCTAGAATAAATATATTAAAAATAAATAAATAAATAAA
>VZRW01011376.1:0-14157 GCA_013398125.1 Aegotheles bennettii | reverse complement strand
CAATTCAAAAAGGACATGGAACTGCTTGAGAGAGTCCAGCGCAGAGCCACTAAGATGATTAAGGGAATGGAACATCTCCCTTATGAGGAAAGGCTGAGGAAGCTGGGTCTCTTTAGCTTGGAGAAAAGGAGACTGAGGGGTGACCTCATCCATGTTTACAAATATGTAAAGGGTGAGTGTCAGGATCATGGAGCCAAGCTTTTATCAGTAATAACTAATGATAGGACAAGGGGCAATGGTTTTAAACTGGAGCATAGGAGGTTCCATGTAAATATCAGGAAAAACTTTTTCACTGTGCGAGTGACGGAGCACTGGAACAGGCTGCCCAGGGAGGTTGTGGAGTCTCCTTCACTGGAGACATTCAAAACCCGCCTGGATGTGTTCCTGTGTGATGTACTCTAGGTGACCCTGCTCTGGCAGGGGGGGTGGACTAGATGATCTTTCATGGTCCCTTCCAACCCCTTAGATTCTGTGATTCTGTGATTATAAGCAGCAATCTTAATAAATGTAATATAAATTAAAATTTATGCATAAAAAGTAATTGCCTTTCTCTTTTGTGTAGATGCAACCTTTAGGAGTAGGGATACTTAAATTTTACTAATCTAAGAATCATGTGATTTAAAACCAACATTACCAGTATGAAGCTATGTTTTAATATATGGGTTTTAAATTTTAATTTCATGGCAAATTCTAGGCCAGGGAATATTTACTAGTGTCTGTAAAAAAATGACTGTATTTGATTTGTTCTGCTTTCTTGTTTAACATAAAAATTAGGTAAATTTTATAAAGACATTTTTGTATTTTCAGGAGGTAAAATGAGATTGTTAATAGGTATTCAGCATTTGAATGTATAGAAATATAATCCATGGGATTGTTTCCATTAATGTTTGAACTGTTAGCAACAATTTCACTTGCTGGTTAAGATATCAGCAATGCCAACCTATACATCAGGACAGCAGCTTCCTTCTGCTCTAGCCTTCCTCATGCATGATGATTTGATAATTTCTCTGCTTTCTCAATACTTCAGTGATCAGATCAGTCTAGAATTAAAGAGAACTATCTGACAAGTTTTATACAGATACTGTTATAATCAAGTATTGTTGTGAACTCCACTCTTACACTAACTTTGTTGGTCAACTAGTTTGCAATAGTTTTGGGGAGTTTGCTGCATTGTAGTTGGACCAGGAAGAGAGGCTACTTTGACAGACATTTTATCACTTATCAATAAGATGTGTTTTAGTATTTTTCAACTTATTTACAAAACAAATTAGACCTTAACCTATAATAGTAGGTTTTGTAACTCAAAACTTATTTTGATTTTAAAGGTGTATGAACAGAAGGTAAAGAATTTTTAGGAAAACTACTTTTAAAAAGAATTTGTGCTGTTTGTTTGTGATTCACAACAAAATGGCTTGAAATGCTTTTAATCCTATTTTTCATTTGTCTTAAGGAAACAAGAACACAATATAACTCAGTGGTGTAAGGTGGGAATGAAATAATAGTAATAGGAAATTGAGCACAACATTATAAACTGTTTTTGTGGCTGATTAAAAAGCTGCTAATCAAAAAGCTGTTATTCTTTTGAATTGTTACAGAGAAACAGAATACAGACTGAGTTTTAAATGCACAGATTTTTCTTTCTAATTCATGTTCTGTAAATAAATGTGACTGATATAATTGATGAATATCTATAGATTATGCTGGGGTAGGAACAATCTTTTAGACACTTACAAGGTGTCAGTCTAAAGATGAGAAGGTACTAGTAAATATCAAAGCTGATTTAGTCTTTGTTTTCAGTCCTGATCCCTATTTCTGTGAAATCCACAAGTGTAAGTCCAGTAAATTTAACAGACATGGGTATTTTGTGAGTGATCAGCAACAGCAAGAAATGTTATATGGGGTAGATGGGATGAGTCTTGACAAGAGGAAGAGGCTGGAAATTCCTGTCCAACCACCGCCTAATTCCTTTCCTATCTCATCTTCTTAACCTGCTGATTCTCCTTTCTGAAGTCTTCAATAGACACTTAACAATTTACACCTTGCTGGTGTGCATATTTAGTGAAATTATGACACATTATCATTTATGCTTAAGCTAAAATAAATGAAAATCCATCACAGCGAAATTTTTGTCAGTTACTTTCAACTGTGGAAAGATTTAAAAGCAGCATTTGTATAGTGCCTAGTCTATCATTGGACCCTCCAACCTTTAATATGGATTCCTTCCCTGAGTACTTTTTGTATCATTAATAAATAGATTTTTTCCTGTATACCTTTTATATTGTTTACATTACTTTTCACTGCAGTTTAATATTGGAACCATCACATTTTATAGCCCCATAAAGTTATAAAGGCTGTACCAATTTCAAACATAATATTTTTTATGGAAATGACAAAGATTTTTCATGAAATCAGCCTTCCAAAAAAGGCCTCTAGTGCTGCTCTCCACAGACGGTAATAATAGAAGTAATATTTATTTAGTACCTTTCATCTAAGACTGGCAAATATTTTGCATGAAGTCTTAGCTCTATGTTTGCTTTAGACTATGCCACTGAATTTTATCTCAGCAGGAGTATGAAGGTAAATCAGAGTATTGCTTTTATAGATGCCATACCCATTATGAGAATGTAAATTATATGCCTTTTGCAGAAATTTGATTATCAGCAGTATCAGACATCTTCCTTCTCTCATTATTAAAAAAACACGAGGGGGATGGCTCTGAATACTGACACACTACCCTTTACCAACAGGTTTTTTGGGACTCATGCATTTTTTCCCCATTTATTTGAGTCTCCATTGTGCTGCAAGGTAAATAGATATTATTCTGCTTTTCTGAGGGGAAAATTAAATTGAAAGAATTAAGGCAATGATTCAGGTTTGTATCAGGTTTGAGGTAGCATACATTGTTCCAAATGAATAGTTCTTAATTTTAATGGTTTGACCAGTATATTTAGAGTCAGTCATTTAACTTTGGTGCATACTGGAAAGGCATATATACAGCAATTTGGTAACACTACATATAGTGATTTTTTTTCTGCATACAGCAGGGAACTTGAAATAACCTGATTATGACAAAAAACAAGTGACAAAAAAAATATACTCTATCTCTTCTTAGAACAACTTTCTAAAATTTCTCCACTATCAATTATTTATTAATATTTTTTTTCTCTTCCAGTCAAGTGAAAAGTATTTACTAGTTCAGGGATAATATACTATCAGTTTTTCATGTTGCATTGGAATGTTTTGGTGAAAACAGGTTAGTTTTTAGCACCTGTATTCTAGTAAGCCTTGATGATGTTCAATTTTTTAAAGACAAAATATTGGAAAGAAATCTCATCTCTTCCAGATAGCCCAAGTTTGTTCTGCCAGTCAAAAAAGTTTCCGATCTCTTGAATGCTATAAGTATGACATTGCTGACTTGGTTTTGCAAGAATTTAATCCTTTTGTAGTATGCAATAGGAATGCAGTGCTGAAATATCCCGAAGAACCTCTTCAAGCTGTTATATTAGTAACATCGACTTATTACCATGGAAATGTCACTCTTCTAGGATTTAACTTTGAATATTAGAAGTTATAGTCTGCTCTGTGAAAGAAAGAACTGCTTTTTAATATTAGTATTTTATATACTAACTTAGGTAAATGACAAATAAAACCAAAGACCAGTAGTATGATTGATGCTGTTCCAAGTATATATTTGGGTTTCCCCCTTCCAGTTAGTGTTTGCTTACAAAATTGTACAGAAGTTCTTTGAAAAGCATTTTAATTTGGGCTAATATGTGAATACTCAGAAAATATTCAGCTTATTTCACATAATGTCAGGACTAGGTTTTTTTTTCTTTTAGTAATAAAGCTAAAAATATGATTTGAACTCTTGTCAGTCCTTACTCTATAATTGGTATCATCTCTTCACCAGTTCTTCAGCTCTAGTCATAGCTGCCAAGATAATTTTCCTCTTTGCCTGACATACTACTGCCTCCTATTTTAGTCTTTGCTTACTTGTTTGTTTTCCCACTGCAGCCTCGTAGCCCAGTAAGTATGGCATTAACATTATTTGTAACAGGCCACAGGCTTTGTGCCATGTTAACACCACAGACTTCAAGCCTGTCTGGATACTCCTTGGGACAGTTTTAGCATGTAATATCAGTTGTCTAATGACCTGTTTTCTACTCTGGTTTAGCTTTTGCCTAGTTTGGACTGAATGGAAGATGAAAGAGGTCTTGCAAGTGCATGCACAGGATTATAGTAGAGATCACAGTGATACAAAAAGCTCAGATGTGGTCAGTTATTGGTCATAAAACAGAGTAGATTTGCAGGAAAAGAGGAAAGGACCTAGTGTAATGCATGCTAGAAAACATACCAAAATCAGGCCAAGAAGATCCTGGAGTGAGGACAAAGGAATAATAAACACTGATAACCTACTTGTCTCAGTGAAGGACTTGGGATGCTGAAGACTTGCTGTAAACCTCCCACCTCATATTGAAGGTGTTGACTTTAGGACTCAGGATGGCAGTGGAAGGCTGAACATACCACCAGAGAAAGGGATAGATTCTAGAAAGCTTGTATATATACAATTTTAACTGTGTATAATTTGAATTTATAATAAGTCTTCCATTAGACTGGTAAGGCTTTAATTAGAGTAACAGTAAATTATTGGTTTTGCATAAGTGGCATGAACCTCTTGTCTGTAATAAGATTCTGATTGTAAGAAACAAATGAGAACTCAAGCAACCTAATCTGTGATGCATATGCAATGAACTGGCAATGCCCTTCAGTATTCTTACCCTTCTTAACTCCATCTTTCCCTACTGTTCTTTCTCCTGTTGTTGTCTTCTGCCTTTATCATTCTACATCCATCCACTCTCCAGATTTTAGCTTGGACCACAAAACTCCTAATGTACACTCCCTCAGATGTTTATTATCAACTCAATAACATCTCTTCCTTAAAATCCTTCCTTATAAGCCATAGAAGATACAAAAGAATTAATGGCTAATCTGTAAGCAGCAGGACTCTGATATTCTGGTGCTTTTTTTTGATTGCAAATAAATCAGTTAAGAACATACTTTTTTCACCTATCTGCCTTCTGGATTGCCTGCCAGTTAGTTATAAGAAAGGATACTATGTTTGTCGATGAATTCCTGCCAAAGTCTGTCATGAAGGTGCAATAGTTGAAGTGGCATCCTTCTACATGCCATTGTGCATATAGACTCAGAGTTCTCCAGGCAATTTTTGCCTGTAATCTGTGCTCTTCATTACAATGCCATGCAACCAACTACACTTTTTACACTTCTATAATTACAAGAGTGTTTTTCAAGAAGAGTATTCCAAATATGCATAGAAATAAAGTAGGAAATCAATTTGTGCCTTTGAAAATCTACTTATTATAATATAAGCTTTTCAACAAAGGAGTAAATCTGCATTATTGTACAGCAGCAGGAAGACAGAATCCTCATAGAAACATCTGCTCTCTACTGCCATAATGATTCAAAGTTAAAAGAACTAAAAAGATTTCACTCTTTTGTACTGTTTTTTTTAACAATATGAATAACTAAAATTTAGGGGGAAAATAAAGGAAGAAAGGATTAATGGTCCTCTTAGATCATGGGGCAAAAAGTGAAGCAAAACCAAAGTTAGATTTATGGAATCATACATTGGACTTTTGGTGACTAAATATTCATTGATTAGCTTGTACATTTTAAATGTCTTTTCTTTGTATTATTCTTATTTGCTTTAGTCTTATGAATAGCTGTCTATTGCTTATAAAAATTAAGATCCGACAATTTAATCAACTGTGATTTTTTCTGTAAGGCTGCAGGCTACTGGCTAGACTAGCCTGTACACTAGCAGCCACATTTTTTGTCCAATGTCTATGCACTTAATTACACAGCTATTATCTTTGATTTACGTTTGTTCAGTCCTGAAGTAGTTCCCATTACATTTCCTTATATCTCTGTGAATATTAGATTTCCAAAAATCCAACCTCTACATAGTAGTTTTATTGATTTAAGAAATGATATCTGTTAATTCAAACCCAGAGGTTACAGTTGGTTGTTGGGTCTTCAGAGAGATCTGGAGGAGAACATTAAGTAGTAAATATTCTGAGTAGTTCATTGTCCATATTCTGTGCCTTTCTAAGAGAATACTATATATGTCCTTTAGAAAAAGAGCGACACAGGGAGAGGGAGAAAGTGGCTGAGGCACTGTACAGGCTACAGAGATTCTGCTTCCTCAAGATTGGGGTTTCTGTGTAAACCCTCTTATAGAGAAAAGGTGGAAAAGAATTATTGTTCTCTGGAGCAATCATGAGCACAACTTTACAACTATTGTGAGGCTTGTGCAGTCTCTACAGTGGCCCCAGCTGTGTTGTGTTGGTCTCATCACCAATGAACAAAATTAAACAAAACTTCCATTTTGAACAGTAATGTCCACCAGCAGCGGAGACTCCTCCTTCTAACTCACACTGTATGTGTGCCTACAAATACCTGTGTATCTTCTGCCATTGCTTCAAAAAAGTCTGTCTCTCAAAACATAACTGAGCTTTAGACAATCTAAGGCATTATTCACAGCATTTAAACTTATAATTAGCCCTGTCTTTTTGAATAGGTGAAACTATACCTTAACTAATCTGCTTCAGGTGAACATGTTAGTCTCACGAGAAATAGAAGAGGAAGATCTGAAAAGCAAATTATGGAAAAAATAAATCATATCATGGCACAGTGTCATTGTCCTTCTCTTCAGCCATTTTTCACTGTCTTCTAGTGTCATTGTAACCTTCTGCACAAGGTTAAATGTCACAGTGTGGTTGTATCAAAATAGCAACATTTCTTACATATGAAAAATACAACGCCACTGACTAAACCATATTTCCTGGAAAGAAATGTTAGCACACTTATAAGAAAAGCTAGACTGATTTCTACATTTGAATTAGGATGTGTCAATCATATGAAATTGCATAAATATCACCACATACTCAGGCCAGAAATAATCTCTGTCAGTATCCCAGACCTCTGTTTTTTATGTGTAATCCTTGTACACATTTTTTTTTTAATGTTTTAAATGTTATCAAATTTAGTTTAACAAGGCAAAAATTGGAAATCACATTATATCACTTTGATTGACATATTGACAAAATATTGACACATTGACAAATAACTGCAGAGGGGATGAACATCTCCAGGAAATGAGAATTGAAGGAATACTCAATACACACAGGTAGATTGAATTGTTCAAAATAGTTTACAATATTTTCTAACAAATATTAATACCAAAAAGAGCTAGGACATATACCAGACAACAGTGAAAGGTGCTCCTAAGACGAGTCTTGTAAAGGGATTTCATGTCAGACAGCAAAATGTAGGCAACAATGCACTATTTAACATCAGTATGTCACGTATTTGACTCCACATAGTCTTACTTCATCCCTGCTCTCTTTCTGTTTTACACAGAGCTGGGAATTTTTTTGTCATCCTTATTTGTCTGCTGTTTCTTCATAAACTTCTGTAGCTCAGTACAGAAATACGTAGGCCTGGAAAAATCTCAAGTTTTTAATTTAATTTCCCTGGATAAGTTGTCCTTAATGTATCTCCTCGAAGATTTTTATTTTAATGAAAGCCTTCATTTTTTAATGATTTTTTTCAAATTTATTTTCTTAGACAACTACATTAGGATTTGATAGCAAAATATATTTTTAGCATAGAAACTTCCAGGATAGTTTCAAAAACAATAAAAAAGAGGTCTTTCTTTACTAAATTTTATGTTCATTTGATCCCTTTCTAGAAAGGGAGAAGCAAAGAAAGTATACAGTTTTCTATAACAATTTTTATACATCAGGATAAGGAAAAGCTGTTCTTTGGAAATCCCACATTCTAAGTGGGACTAAAATTCTCTTTTTGTAAGAGTGTTTTGTGCTTCTTCTCTTGTTCTTCTTACCACAGCGAAGGAATGAATACAGCTTTTCTCCTTCACTACCCCTCTAGACAGTGTGGCCTTTCTCTACCTATATTTCTGCTTATTGAGTGCTCTATTCAGCCATTCTGTTATTTTTTTTCCTTCATATATCTCCCAGTTATTGATTTTAGCTAATACTTGCGTGGATTGTTAAACCATGGAGAGTTGATTTATTCAGCCCTTTATAAAATGTTCCAGACAATGTAACCTGTACCACTTTACCTCCAGATTATACTGGAATTGAGTTTTAGTCAGTAATCAAGAGAATAACAAAAAGCATGTTTCACTAGGAAATTCCAAAGTGCACAATTAATACAATTGTAATACATTTTGTTTTCTGAATGTCCATTTTCATAGAACATTTTTTCTGACAAAAAGCAAGTAGAAACTCCACTAAATCTAAGAACTGTTTCCTGGTATCTAGTTTTCTAGTTTTTTCTTTTAATTTATTTCCTAATTTGACCCTATTAAATTTATTGCTATCATTTTGTTCCTTCCTAAATCCCTTTTTGCCCTTGGAGTTTACAACCTTTATACAGACACAATGTTCTCTCTTTTCTGTTGTCATTTGGCCAAGGTATATAAAGTAGCATTTGACTTTCACATTTTCTCTTCCTAAAATGTTCTCCCTCATCTTTTGTTCTTTTTTGCTGATCTGCTATGGAATGCATCTCATTTGCTCATTTAATTTTCTAGTAAACCGGTGCCCAGAACTGTATGCAATATTGCAGGCTTAGCTGTATGAGTGTTATGCTGTGAATAATTATCATTTCCCTGCTCTTTGACACCTCTTTGTATGAAAACCAAAAGCTCATTGGGCTCTCTTAATGCCATAACACTCTATAGATTCCTGCCTAATTTTCTACACATTACCACCTCCATGGTTCTTTAAGCATTACTGCTTTCCAGGTTGCTCTCTCCTACTCCTTAGCTATGTTTTAGATTATTTTTCTTCATATGTTATTAAATAGCCTTGTTCCAAAATTAATCTTATTTTGATGTTATGTTCATGTTTCTAATATTGCTTGGTCCCTTCCGATTATTTTTGTGCCTGCAACACCTCCCAGTTTAGCATAATATGTGAATTTCATTAACTTGCTGTTTACTTCCACTTTCAAACCATTAATGAGGATGTCAAAAAAACCTGGAACTAACACTAGTCCCTTCAGTGCTACTAGACAGCTCCCCCGCAACTTGATACATTGCTGTGTATCATTATCCCTTGTTAATGGCCCTTCAGTCACTTTTCAATTCATACAACAGTGTCCCTATCCAAATGACTTTTAGTTAATTTTGAGAGAAGAATTTTGACAGCTAATATTAAATGACTTTTTTTACTGCCTAAGACAGGATTCATGCAAAAATAGATTTTATCTATTTTCCTTTTTTATGCTAAAATTAAAATTCAATCATCAACAATGAACCCTTCTCTTTTTTTTTCCTGACACGTTTATGCTGCTCATTCCTTATAATTCCATTATCTGCTAGCTATTCAATGGACATTTTGCTTGTGATACTTATCTCCTTGCTTTATTCAAGTTGAAATTTAAGGCTATGATCTGATAGGTTCAGGGTTACTCAGAATTCTACTGCTTTTTTGCATTTTTGCTAGTATATCAGAACTCTCAAGCAGTCTCTGAATCTGACAGCAAAATAACTATGAATCAAGTATTTTTTTGCTTTACTCTCTTTTCTCAAAATGCATGTCTGCTCAGGTCTGCTACAATCAAATTACCTGGTACAATATTTCCAAGGTTTCTCTTACTGTTCTCCTTGTCAGTAACTTTGTGTATGAGTTTGGAAATTGCTCAGCTTCTTTTCTTTCTTAATTGAAAAAATCCATCTATAATTTGCTTCACAAATTTCCCCTATTTATGTGTTCAGAACACTTAATAGAGAGATGATGGGGGGATGCCTCGTCCCAGTCATTTTTGATTGCTTTCTCTGTAACTAGTGTTTTTAAGCAGATTTTTTGGCACTTACAACTCCCCAGGAGTATAGATTCATAGATTTTAAAGCTACAAGGGACCATTATGATCATCTACTCTGACCTTCTGCACAGTACTTAACAGCAGTGGTTAGAAGACCCTTCAAACCACCTACTGTGAAAGCAAAATGATATGTAGAATGTTTAGAGTAAAAATGTGCTCATTCATATCTATTCTATTCAGATTCCTCTATTAACACAGTAACATCTCCTGCAAGATTCAAGGGAATGTCTGGTGTAACACATCCAATATGATATATGCCTCTTTTCGGATCCTCTTAATGGAGGTCATAGTTTATTAGAACACTGTACCTATGTCCTTAGCTGTTAAAAAAACCCAAACACCACAAAACCCTACAAAAAACACAGTGAGAGTACAGGAACATTTATAAAGACCAGGAAAATGCTTCACTCTGGGTATCAAGAGGCTAGAGTTATTTCTTTTCTCTCCAGCATAGCAATCATGTAGTAGGTTGTGTTCTATTTAAATGCTGAGTGCACATTGAGATCCATCAAATATGTACAAAATTACCCAGAATAAGAAATTATCAGCTAATGACAGTTAGGGATGAGAATGATGAAAGATCCAATTAAATTACTGATGCACTGCAAGATCTCACATCAGATCCTACATTATATTTCCATTGGCAGTTTGGGGACTGGTTGTGGTGGTATGCCATAAAACCAGCACATTATGTCCTGATAACAACACCATAAAAGAGATTCACTACTACTGTTACCCTCACTATTCACCAGAGTACATTTGTGGCTACCTTCCAACAAGATTGCAAAATTTCTTCTTTGCAAGTTTATGATGTTCATTTCAGGATTTTTAAAAATCATTGTTGTATAAATATATAAAATACTACATATATATGGTGTCTATAGCTAGCTGCTTCTGCATTTGTATTTTTATAGGCAATCCAACAATTTACATTGACTGTGTGTTATTCCATCTGTTTTATCATCTAAAGACCTAGGAAATAACCAACTGAAAGTTAAAATAAACCAAAAAATCTTGCTATATATATTGCACTGCATTCTCATACACTGCTTGGGAAAGCAAGAGAAAAATAGAGAATATTCACATCTTGGCATCTTTTTTCATGACTTATTACAGTCAAAGGGGAGTTTTTAAGCGATAATCAGGGCTGGAGCAGAGTTTTTTTTATTGCTGTTTCAGAAAAAATTGATATCCTCAATATCCTCAAACCATAGGCTTTAGAAGCTTTAAGGGAATATCCAGGGACCTAGCTGCTTCCCAAAAGAGCATGAGTGCACTTATCAATGCATTTTTTGATTCCATTAGGGACTCGTCATTTGTCTCAGTACACCTTAGAATATGTCCTCCAACAATGCAGCTTAAATTTAGAAGCTTAAATATGAAAAAAAGCACACATATTGAAAGAATTAGCTCTAGATCTATAACATATTTATATAATAAAATTAAAAAGTTGATTCTTAAGTATCTATAGATAGTCCATGATGCAGTATGTGTTTTGTGAAGAACATAGATTCAGTAAGACCAGTATTTATCCAGCTGTCCATACCTTGTTTTATTATATGCTAGAGATGTATAGCATCTCTAAAAGAGTATTAAAAATTATTTTAAATATAAAAGTCCCAACTAATTTCAAATCTAAAAAAATCAGCTACTTATATTATGGTGATTTTGTACAAGGTAAATAAATACTAATACAAGAAAAATGAGACACTAAAATTATTTTCCTCTTTTTATATCTTCCTAACTTACTGAATACATGAAATTGAATGACTCACATACCTCTTATCTTGGAGATTACCTGTTTCCTTTAGTTTGGGATTAGAATACTGAATTTAGGGTTAGAATGCTAAATATACTCAAAGAGACAAACTTTAAGAATATGTAGGAACTAATGAGTATGAGTCAATGTTTCTTCCAAAATCTATCTAGGAATGACTTAGCCATGGGTCAAAGCATAGTACTGGTAAATTAAAACAAATCACTAAAAATCCTGAAATAAAAGGTTTACACACAAGCATGATGAGAAATCCAGTGATTAAAAAGATTACATCTCGATACTCACAGATGCCTCTCTGTCCTGAAAAAAATACAGAGTAATCCACAGTGAGAAGAAAATCTCACAGTACCTTTCAGTCTGAATAGCATCAAAATAGTTCCAACAGTATTACATTTACTTGGAACTACAAATATTCCAAGCCCTGAATATAACCAATACAAAATGGAGCAGGAACTGTTGGACCTTTTTGGAAAAAATTAAATTAGAAGAGGAATCATGCTTCTTTTGGACACTGGTGAAGAACATGTGCACCCAGAAGCCTGTTTGATTTTTGTGTCTGTAATATTTTGGCAAATACAAGATATTACCTCTCCATGTCAACTTCTCCACATTTAAAAGTAGGCAAATGTTTCACATTAATTTCTAGTGAATCTGAGAAACCACAATTATTGGTAGTCATACTCAATATAGCTTCATGATTAACATAGACATTTATATGTGTTTAGACATAACTCCCAGACCTTAGAGCAGCATCTGAGATCAGATCATGATCTGGATTTTACTCATGTATCATCTTGAACTGGATTTTACTCTGGATTTACAGAGCTATAAAAAGGACAGAAAAGATTCAAAATCTTACTTTGAAACAGAGTAGTTTCAACTTGAAGTCCTGTGATCAGAGATTTTATTAAAATAACCTTAACTTTATCAAAATGTTTATTAGATTAAAAAAAAATGAAGAAATTACACTTTTCCAATCACATGTATTGACAAACACAGGCAATTAAAATACATAGAAGGAGTGGGATTGGGAAAGCATTGCAAGGAAATAAGAAAGTAAGTTTTAATCCCTTTAGCAGAAACGTTTGGTAGCTTGCTGTCCTTATTCATGAAGTGAATACTAACAGACCACTTGTATTTACCAGAACATGGAAATGAAAAAGTAAACCATAATTTATCTCTGTCTAGGGAAAATGGTCTTAGCAACCTAAAGTTTAGGAAGCTATGGTGTGTAGGACTGCAATACACTGTCTAGGGGTATTGCAGAATCTACAGACTTCAAATTCTTTAAAAATATTTTAAGACTAAGTTTTTTTAAGACTAACTCATGGATGTTCTGATCTAGTGTTGGTAACAGTTGTGCTTAAAGTAGGGGACTGAGCTTGACAATCTTCAGTGGCCCTTTCCAGATGGCAGTTCTATGATTCTGTGTCAAATTGCAGCATCTGACTTTATTATAGATTCTTGCATCATATAAGTAGATATAACATGAATGTTTTAGAAGAAAAAAAGGTAACAAAAAAGCCATATTGTTTTCTTCAGACTAAGTGGACCAGAGGCCCAGCATCATCTTCAAAAGTTAGCTTTCCATGGGATTTTACTTCTTGTCACATTCAAGACTCTCAGCCATAATGCATCCCTAACTATGCATCGCTTTCAAATTAGGTAGATCCCCAAATTCATGTAAAATCACTTTTACTTGGGCAGACTACACCAAACTACAAATCAGTTTTAAAATATCTGGGTGCCTGGGAAGTTTCTGAAAAGCATTGACGGTACCTTCCTGTCACACATAGTGGAGGATCCCACAAGGGTTGCTGCTTGACCAACAAGGAAGGCCTTGTTGATGAGGTGAAGGTTGGGGATAGCCTTGTTGTAGTGACCATGAGTTATAGAGTTCAGTGTTGAATGTACAGGTGAATGTACACCAGGGCAGCGAGCAAGATTACCACTGTGGACTTTAGGCAAGTTAACTTTGGCCTCTCTAGGGACATTCTTGAAAGAATCCCATGGGAGCAGGCCCTGCAAGGAAGAGGTGTTCATGAGAGTTGGTAGATGTTCAAGGCTCACTACCTCCAGACTCAAGAATGATACATCCCAGTGAGTAAGAATTTCGGCCATGGGCTCAAGAAACCTCATTGGTTTCTTGATGAATGAATGGATGGATGCAATAAAGAACTCCTGTCATTGCTCAAGTACAAGCAAAAAATTCACAAGAGATGGAAGCAAGGTCAGGCCACTTGGACTGAATATAGAAAGGTGGTCAGGATAAGTAGAAATGAGACTAGGAAAGCCAAGACCCATCTAGAATTAAATGTGGCCAAGGATGTCAAAGGTAACAGAAAGAGCTTTTTCAGTTACGCAAATAATAAAAGAAAAACTAAGATAATGTTGGCCCATGAGTGGTAACTAGTAAGGCGCAGGGAAGACAGAGTTACTGAATGCCT
>VZRW01011374.1:0-30648 GCA_013398125.1 Aegotheles bennettii | reverse complement strand
GAAAGGCGGCAATGAGGTCTCCTAGGAGCTTTTGCTTCTCCAGGCTGAACAACCCCAACCTTCTCAGCCTTTCCTGAGACAGGTGTTCCAGGCCTCTGATCATTTTTGTGGCCTTTCTCTGGACTCGTTCTAGCAGGTCCATGTACTTCCTGTGCTGAGGGCTCCAGAGTTGGAAGCAGTACTCCAGGAGGGGACTTACCAGATCAGAACAGAGGGGCAGAATCACCTCCGTCAAACTGCTGGCCACGCCTCTTTTGATGCAGCCCAGGATACGTTTGGCCTTCTGGGCTGCGAGGGCACATTGCTGGCTCATGTCCAGCCTTTCGTTTACCAGTACCCCCAAGTCCTTCTCAGCAGGGCTGCTTTCAATCCCTTGATCCCCCAGCTGGTATTGATACTGACGGTTCACTTGTCCTAAGTGCAGGAATGTGCACTTCTCCTTGTTGAATATCATGACGTTCCCCTGGGCCCACTTCTTGAGCTTGTAATATCTTCTTATAGTATGGAGCAGAGGATTGCCTTGCAGGCCCCCAAAGTCACCCATATCATCAAAGAAAATGTTATTTCTAACTTATAACATCACAGCATTTATCGGCCATTTTAGACAACTAAAGGAAGGCTTCTTGCATGCCCCTTACATGCTACTACATTTCCCACTGTAGCAAATTAGAAAGGAAATAATTTTAAGAGCCAGTGACCTGCCATGACGGACCCCTCTTAATTGCTCATGCACATTTCCTTAGGCAGTATTAGTTTGGGCATGGTGTAAGAAGGCAGGCCATTTTCATGGAGATCAAGTCCTTGGACAGTTACTGATTTCTGCCTTGAATTTTATCTGTCAGCCCAGACAGAGCATTAAATGCTGGTGTCATAGGCAGTTATCAAATGATAGTATTACAAGGTCAACAGGCAAATAGTACTCCAAAATGAAGCCTCCAAACTGCCTACTTTTCTAACCTCTGACAATTTGTAATCTTGCACACAAATGAAAAAATTAGTCTAAAAATGACCAAAAAGGGTAGAAGCCAGCACAGGGTCTGTTGCACGTAAACGTTCCCAGTTGAGTGCACTTTCATAAGCAGAGGAAAATCCAGCAGTACTTTGAGCTTATCTTGATAAGACCTCAACTATTTAATCTCCAGTACTATCATCACTATTGGCTAGTAGATGCCATACTACTACTACAATAGTACAGCAACAGCACTACAGATGTTAAGGCAATTACTACTGCTAATAGTAGCAGTTATCATTTCTAAGTAGTGCTACTAAGTACTATCTCTACACATTTCTAGTTCATTAGAAGTGACTGTTCTCTTAGATCTGTTTGGTTATCACTCTCTGCAACGTTTTTTTCTTCTTTTGGACCTGGCCAAAATAGCAGAGGAGAAGATTTTAAGCTGAAGCAAGAATCTCTCAAAGGAGGCATTTGGGATTTCCCCCTTTAGGGGAGGATGTGTAGGCTCCAGGGAGATATCTTTCCATCTGCAGCAGTAGCTCAGTTACAGAGAATCTCTGTGAGGAAGGAAGGTTTGTGTTTACGGTCTAAGTAAGGGTCTATGATATTGTAGTGACTTAATTTAGTTGGAAAAAAACCCTTTTGCCTGTATTGTAAGATTAATCTAAGTAATGGGAATAAATACATAGCTAGGTGACAAAGTCTGTGTCACATTGCACCACCGTGAAGCTGAAGTGGTGTATACTTGGGGTGATGCACACGTCAGCACCATGCTGTTAGAGCAATGGAAGAATTTTTGAGCTTTATATTCTGTTTCTTGAGTCTGATATTTAGCCACCGGTGAAGTTAATATTTGTGAGATTTGGGAAAATTGTTTTCATGGTGTGCTTTCCGGTCATATGAGTTTTAATATTCTAAGCAACATGATTTTAATTTAGATGGCCCCAAGTATCTTTAGACACCCTGCTGTGCCCACACCCAGCAGAGTCAGTATCCCCCTGACAGTAGGAGGGACAGTGAGTAGAGTGTGAGGCTGGCCGCGAGGCAGCCCTGTGCTGGGGTCCCATGCCCTGTGCTGCCCTGCTGTGACTCTGCTGCACGGTGCTCAAGCTGCCTGGCTGGTGTGAGCCCCTGCTCATTGTGGGGAGCCAGTTCAGTTTCAGTGTATGGTGGTGTTCGAACCATGAACTGAAGTATCAGAGAAAGCATATGCCCTGCAGACACTTAATGCTGAAGTTAAAGGGTACCATCTCCCGTTTCAAATGTCAGTTCCTGCCCTCTCCTCCCATGGATGCTTTCTCTGAAATACACTACTGATTCCTGTAGGTACAACTCACCTGCTGCAGGAGAACATGGAGTCAACATAATAATGAAAAGATACTTTTGATCCTTCACAGAACTTTACTATTTGCTCACAAAAATATTCTGAAAAGCATAGGATGAAGCTTGCAGTAATGACAAAATTGCTGCTGGTTTTGTTTCACATTTTTTTGTTCACTTTTTATTATTCCTAATTTGTCTAATTCTTAACTCTACAATTGGCACACTTAGAGACCAGATTTCTTATTAGTGTCAGCAAGGTTACCATTTCAACACGGTCTTACGGTCAGAAGGGGTGGTTACCACCATCTGATCTGTCACCCATGATCAGATTTATTCAGGAAAATATCTGTACAATTTTGGCTTGAAGGGTATGGTATATAACTTGCCATCTGATGGAACTTTCTAGGGTATATGTGTATCCAATAGCTGATTCCTTAAAGATGTTTGATAACTTGGATTGTATGTATAACTTTATATTATGTACTGATATTAAATCATATTTCTTTGACTGTAGGACTCTATGTAGGTGTGATGTATCTTTATGCCAATGACAAGATCACATGTTTTAGCTGCAGATACCAGCAATATGATAACTCTAACAACTTGAATGCTGCCTTGATTTTTTTTTTTACTTTTCTGATTTTTTGTTTGCCTAAGAAATACATGATAGTTTTACTTCCTCTTTTAAACTCTTTCATCTTTAAGCATGCAAGCCATCTCTTTTTCTGAACAGGGAAGACATGCTCCAACTATTTCTTTATACCCTTATAGCCCTTATCTTCAAGTTATGCTTCTGTGTATTGACCTATTGTTTTTGAAAATTATTTTTCGAAGCATGTCTGTACGGGCTGTTACAGGGTCAAGGCTTTGAAAGCAAGCCAAACTGATTTGGGGACTTCTTTCATTTGTTTCAGTGGACGTTTGCCAGAATACCCAAGTCCTGCAGCAGCACTGACTGGGCTGAACTCTTCCAGGACAACATCTCTCGCACCACACATGGACTCTGCATTGCTGATTTGAATGCACCAAGGAACCAAATGTGCATATATAGGAAATAAGCAACAAGCCTCCATAGGGTATAGATTAGAAGGCTCCCCCTGTGCACTGTGTGTGTGCTATGAGGCAGGAGGTCAAAGGTTAGTTTCCCAAGGGAAACTTTGTCTTTGACCTCCTCTGGATCTCAGTATGTTTGATGCACATTTTGTCAAACAAGCTCAAGACAGATTGTTGGGAAACTTTTTCCCCACTCAAACCAAAGAGATCTTAGTTATGCTTACAGCATTGAGGGAGATATTTCCAGTCGCACAGGTAGAAAAGCTAGCAAAATATACCTAAAACTGCTGCCAGAATTCACTTCTGAGAGCCTCTTTCCTCACTCTGTGCAGGCTGCCATCTTCATAGTCCAGCAAGCAATCAAGGGGATGATGATTCTATGATTCTATTCCTTCAGATGCACCTTGCAGTCCCTGAGCCCATCTCTTGCTATTATAAATCATGGAAAAAGTTGCTTCTCTGGCATCAGTCAGTAGTGACGTACCCAGAGAAGACACATGCTTCAGGGGAAGCAAGATCCTGTGTCTTAATGTCTGTCTGATTGGTTCCCAAGGAACCTTGACTAAACAGCTATTGCTCCCTTTCTTTCTCTTTCTGCACCTTCCCTTATTCTTCAGTCTTATGTAAAGAATACTGGGAAAATTACTGCAGCTGGTGTATCACTCATGCTCTCCAGCACCTTGGCCAAGGTGGAGGACTCTCTTCACAGAATCACAGAATCACAGAATCCTAGGGGTTGGAAGGGACCTCGAAAGATCATCTAGTCCAAGCCCCCTGCCAGAGCAGGGTCACCTAGAGTACATCACACAGGAACGCATCCAGGCGCGTTTTGAATGTCTCCAGTGAAGGAGACTCCACAACCTCTCTGGGCAGCCTGTTCCAGTGCTCTGTCANTCATTGGACGTCACTGCAAAAAGCTTGGCTCCATCATCCTGACCCTCACCCTTTACATATTTGTAAACATGGATGAGGTCACCCCTCAGTCTCCTTTTCTCCAAGCTAAAGAGACCCAGCTTCCTCAGCCTTTCCTCATAAGGGAGATGTTCCACTCCCTTAATCATCTTTGTGGCTCTGTGCTGGACTCTCTCAAGCAGTTCCATGTCCTTCCTGAACTGTGGGGCCCAGAACTGGACACAATACTCCAGATGTGGCCTCACCAAGGCAGAATAGAGGGGGAGGAGAACCTCTCTCGACCTACTAACCACCCCCTTTCTAATGCACCCCAGGATGCCATTGGCCTTCTTGGCCACAAGGGCACATTGCTGGCTCATGGTCATCCTCGTGTCCACCAGGACCCCCAGGTCCCTTTCTCCTACACTGCTCTCCAGGAGGTCAGCCCCCAAGCCCCTCTTGGTATCCTTTGTCTGTGTTTGTGCAAGAAGCAAAAGCCTGTGCAGCCTTTTGACATGTGCCTTAGGCAATGCTGACACAGCTCTTTTCAGAAGCTGTGGGACAACATTCTGTTGAAAATAAGGTTTTTGCAATGTCTTTGTGATTTTGACTTCATCAAAAATGAACAAAATCAGAACCCAGTTCTCATCCACAGTGATCATATTCACTTCTGCAATGCAAACATGATAGACAAATGCAGGATAAATTTATTTTTTTCTCTGGAAGAGTTCTGGTTGTCACCCTGGGGAGGGATCTGACCACTAATAAGTTTTCAGCAAACCATCAGACCTGGTACTTTTAACTTCAGTGAATTAGGGACTCCCATCTCTCATCTCCACAAGAAGCAACCTTGGGTTGCATTTATATAGGAGGCCCCCTTTGAGTCTGTGTTCTGATTTAATACCAATCTAATATAGATTGGTTAGAGATAGTCAGCATGGATTTACAAAAGGGAGGTCATGCTTAACAATCTCAATTCATTTCTCTGAGGAAGTGACAATGAGAGTGGACAGGGGTGAAGAAGGAGACATAATTTACTTGGACTGGAAAAGGCTCTCAATACAGTGCCACTTCACAGATTAATTTATAAGGTTAGCAAGTATGGGACTGATGGTAAAACACTTGATTGGATATACAATTGGCTTGGTAACAAGGGGCAGGGAGTGGCAGTAATGGTTATAGATCATGCTGGGGAAGTGTTATGCACCCAGGGGGGTGTGTTTGAAGACAATGTGAGGCTAAAAAGGACAGCAAGAGCCAAAAGCAAAGGTGGTGGTAAAAAGAGGAAAAATTATGCCGTACAGGAAACATGAAGGCATGAAACTACAGCCTTGTGGGAAGTCAATGATCTCATCAACATACAGTTTGAAATTTCAGGTAACGCTCAGTGAAGAAAATTATCTGGGGACTCAAGGAGGACAAGACAGGCCCCTCAGCTGCAGGTCTTGTGGCACAAGCGAACATATGCTGAGCAGCAAGGACCTTTCCGTTCAAGTAGGAAAGAGGGCAGAAATCAGAGCTTGTTCAACGTAGCAATGAGCAATAAGTGAGAGGCATGTTCTCAGAAACCCTGCAAAGTCTAAGATCCCTGGGACCTTGATATGGGAATGAGTCACAGCATTTACGGTATGTTTTTAACCCAAAGTAAATCTTTGGAGAAACCTGTTTTTTTCCATTTGCTATAATCTGAGGAGACTGCTCTTCCTGAGCTGAAATCAGCTTTTGCGACTGCCCTTCAAGAAGCTCTCTTACATGCTGTAATAAAGCATGTCTAGAAGAAAGAATTGAAATTTTAACTGAGGTACAGGAAAGGCTGCAGAGGATGCTAAGAGGCCTTGAGAGATCCACAGTACCGAACAGAAATTGGAAACTGTTTTCAGTGAACACTCACCTCCTTACAATGTGCTGAACTTTCCCATCTCTTGGATGATATTCAAAGAGGGTCTGGGAAAGGTGCACTGGTGATATTGGTGCTGCCATCAGGTAGCACTGCTGATAGTTCAAGAAAATACAAGCTTCTATGTCCAGCAGAATTTCCACCTCAGAGTCCTTTGCTTCCATATCAAAGGCCCAGGCAGCCAAGCCCGCTCCCACAGAGCACATGTGAAAAGGCAGTCTCTACCCAGTCCTTCCTGTGCCTCTGTCTCACTCCCCACCTATTCTAAAGACAGGAATGTCTGGAAGGATCAGACCATGCAGTTTGGGAAGACTGGAAAAGACTTTTTAATTAAACAAAAAAGAGCTGTTCTCTTAGTGTGTAAGTGGTGTGGTACAGGATTAGAATGGAAACTTGATGCACTGTACCAATTAGCCTGACTCATTTGTCTGCAGTTTGTGCTATAGGCTCTGCTTTGATATTTGCTTATGAGTATTGGCTCAAAACTTTGGTCCTGTTCCTGAAACCATTAAAGTCATTAGTCAAGCTCTCATTGATTTGAACAGGACCAAGACTTGACCCTTTGTGGCTATTCAGAGGACACAGATAAACTTTCAAATCAATCAAGGGTGTAGACTCATTCTGCTGGGGTCAGACGGTTAATACATCCTGTTCCCATCATTTCCGCTGTAAATCTGTGAATGCTTTTAAAACAAGAGGAAAACCTGATTCCCTTCCTTTTGCAAGAAAATATTACATTCCCTTTTATTACAAACAAGATAAGGGTTCTTTGTCTCAGTAAAACTTGTAATGGGAAAGGTAATCTCAATACTTTCCATGTCTAGAGTCAGTGAAAGGTAACTAGAGACAGAGTACTGGGCAATGAAATTCTCTCTCTGCAAAGCAATGCAAACATTCTCCCACTGACTTCTCATAGGACTTTATTGGATCCTGACAATCTTTTCACCTGGGCATCAAGTTGGTACTCATTGTACTGCTGGTGTCCATTAAAAGATCTCTCATTTTCTGCATTGCATCTAGTCTACACAATTCCTACAAGATGGGAAAGATTTTTAACTTCATACAAAGGTAATCAGATTCATATTTATTGACTTCATTTGCATGGTTTGACTTCTAGAGTGGGATGCTTCTAGAAATGTGGTTATTTATATGAAATAATTTTGAATTACTCTGGGCTTTTGTTTTGCTGAAAGACCCATCTCATGGTGGTAATGGAAATAAGAGCCATTCTTCCACTCTCTCCTGCTGAACTTAGGATTCTGAACAAAACTGTGGTGGAGAATACCCATCCTGATTCAGGTCAATTAAAAGCAGAACCCCACATCCTTGGCTTGTCTAGAGTCCTGTTGCTTTCAGAAAGATCCTGTTTGATTTTGTGAAAAAAAACGTTTATGGGATTGGATGTGTTTTATGAAAACAGCTTCCAGTACTCACTCCTTTTGATGAAAAGATGAAGGAATAGGTGAAAGATGGGAAGAAAGAACCTTTATTATGCATATGTACTACCCTGCCCAGTTTGAACTCAGAGGTAGCAGATCTGCGTCTGCGTGCACGCATGTGGATGTTTTATAAATGGTTTGATCTTACCTGAGCATCTGTGGCTCTGGTGACATCCCATTTGCTCACATTTCTGTAGGGTCCTCACTAAACTCGCTGGATTGATGACAGTTCATTACATTAGTTGACAATGCATATCCAGCCTTTCCACTTTCCTCCCCCAGCCCTAAAATTAAAATAAAGAAATTATGATGGCAAGAAGGAAAAATACTATGCAAATAGCTCTGAAAGCACTGACACATTTAAAATAAAGTAGTTCCTAGAATCATAACAATAAATGTGCTGTCAGGGGCATCACAGTTACTCCAGTGACATGACCACCTTGCAATAGCACCAATGCAAGCTGTCAGAGCTGGTTGTCTAAGTAGTCCTGAAACATTTTTCTACCACTGTAACTTTTCAGAGTTATGACGCTTCAGAAGATCACTTTTTGCCTTGCAATTCTTCAGGTGGCTTTTAGATACCTGTACATATCACCTTGCAAAACAAGTGGTTTGGGAACAAACTTTCCAGAGATGGCAGTTACCGAGATCAGGTGTTCTAGGAAATGTTCTTTGATTAAATGACTTGACAAAATTTGCCCAACTTCCTGCATGACAAATAGCTTTTCCTCCAAATATTATAAAAACAGTAACTAGGCCAACCCCAAAGTACCCTTCTCAGTTGCTACAAAAAATAGTTTACAAAATCAGTTCCCCTCAGCTACACCAATGCAACAGCACCACTATTAAAAAAAAAACAAAACAACAAAACCAACAAAAACATGAAAGAGCTTTATTTCATTTTCTTTAATGCAAAAACTTTCTCTTTCAACTGGGTACCCTAGAGCAGTCTATTCACTTTGACCATCAGCTCTGTGCTCTGATGCAATATACAGGCAGTATGGTTGAGATTTAAAAAGCCTTTATAACCACGCAGAAATGCCCCCCTCAAGCCCCTTCTTGGAATTAGTGGCTTTAGTTAATATTGGTTAACACTTATTTGGAACAGGCATGTTATTCTTCCATTAAACTTTATTCTGGTCATTCTTCCAATCTCCATTTAAATTCCATTTTCCTCTTGGTTGGCATCTGTACCCTTAGCTACCTCATAAACAAGATGCATTGCCAACTGGAACATGGGAGTCAAGCTGAAAGCAGCACCACTAACCTCTGCTCCTTTCTACCCCTGCAAGTTGGAAACATATCAAACTCAGTGCTCGGAGCCTGGGAAGTGGGAATCCTGAACCGCTCAGAAGCTCAAAGAGCCAGACTTCAGGCTAATAAGTCATTGGGCTGATTCACTGAACTATAACTGCATACCTTTTTTCTGTTGTTTTGTTGTTTTGTGTTTTTTTTTTAATCAGCCCAGCAAGCCAGATTCACATGCTCTTATTTCAGCTGAGTGTACCTTTTGCTGGAAAAAGGTGTGCTGAAAACAGTGCAACTGATCAGAAGGTTTTACTGAGTATTCATAAGGCAACCAAAATCTGACCCAGAATTACTACAAAAATAGTTGTTTTGTCTAAGTGGACATACAGAGGAGAAAAGATTTTGGCATCCAAAGCTGCTTACAGATTTTGGCTGTGGGCAGCACTGTCTTGATTCTACATGCCACAATTTGTCCTTAGAAACTGCATACTTGGCAACAACAAAATAAAATATGGAATATGGGAAGCTTTTCTTTGTCACAGGTTGGGGAGGTACCATAAAAAAACCCAATGAATGAAGGAGTAATGCAGAGACCGTGTGAGCGGTGAGTGAGAAGGCTCCAGCTCCCCAACTCCACCATGACCCAGCCCCTCCTCATGTGTGCAGCAGCCACTGCCATAGTCAGCACACAGCGATGGCTACCTCGGGGCTGCATCACCTGTAGCATAGCTTCTTCCTGCTTTTCTGTAGCAGAGACCAAACACACTTGGCCTGGGTCTTTTTTCAGAATTTATGCAGGTGTAATCGCTGCTGGCTGTTCCCTTTGTAGGGTCAGCCACCGTGTGTGGATGTCTGCATAATCAAAACTGTATTTGACTTTTTTTTTCCCTTCAGTTGTGAGGTCAAGGCTTTTTGCCTTGTCTTTTCTACACTGGTAAGTGCTTCTGTCCTCAGTTTGTAAAGCAGCAAGTCTAGCCACACGACATCAACAACTTACACGTTCCCGGTCTGGAGAAAGAAAGTACACATTTAAAAGAATCAGCAGCCTAGGTAGGATATAATGTGACTGAGGAGTTTCACTGTAACATTGTAGAGTACAAAAATGAAAATATAAAGTGCATTTTAAATGATTAATGTACAAAAGCTGACCTCTTCCAGTGTGCATTAATCAAGAAAAAATGCACACCTTCTATAGTGGTTAATGTTGCAGGTCCATTATTCAGCTTTGATAATGTGCATAAAATGCTCAATATGACAATGAGTTGGGGTAGCTGAAAATTTAGGATGGTGGCAAGTTTGTTGTAGTATTTGGATTAGCATTCTTAACCTACATCTTCACAGCTTCTTTTCTTCATTTTGCAAGCATTAATAAAATCTAGCTTTATCCTCTTTGATTTTTTTTTTAAACAAAATAATTAAAAAATACCTGCTCAAACAAATACTACCAGCATTCATTAGTCAGGATGGTTATATGTAAAAGAAATGATGCCAGATAGTAACAAATCCAAGAGAAGTTTATTATGAAAATGGCACCTGCGGGATGAAAAAAAATTAAGTTACATAAAGACAACCATGTATGACATGTATGAGAATCTACAAAAGTATAAAAAGAACCCTGTTGTAAATGAAGTATGTACATTTCTGATTTGCAGCATTATCAATGATCAATGAAAAAAATGTTTCAAATAAGCCAGGCACTCAAGAAGTTAGATTCAGTTAGCTTAACACAAAATAAATGTACCATAGCTGTCACTTTTTAACATTTTAATTTTTTTTATATTGTAGAGTTGGTAACACTGCTAAGATTTATACGAACAGAATCCCTTTCCCCGTTATTCAGCTACTTGGCACCAGTCTCCTCATAAAAGATTTCATATATTTGTACAAGAAATAGTTAAAAACACAGACACAGTCTTCACAGGTAATGAAGTTTTTTTTTCATTTTGTAATTTTAAACACTATGGATTTAGACAGCAGCTGTGATTATCTGTTAGTTTAAATCACCAGAAATCATTTTGACACAACACAGAAACATTTATAAAAAAAAAAAAAACAAAACAACAACAGCTGTCTAGCTGTTCTTTGTAGCTGATAGGTGCACTCCTTTGATTGTTCCATAGCTAGAGTAGAGCTTCCAAAATTAAACTGAATTTCCCAATCAGCTTTCTTGCCTTTTTTAAATCCTTCCAATGAAACCTTTAAAAGCTCATTAATTAAATTTGTGGCACTCAATTCCTTTTTCACTATTGTTCTGCTGCGGCTTGGACCTACTTCTCAAATTCAAAGCTACCGCAGGAATCGACTCGATGCAGTGAACGATCAAAAATTCAAAGGACAGCTGAGTTAATATATTAGCATTGCACACATAAGCAAATACATATGACAATTCTAAGCTCAGTTTCCTTTTTAAACAATGCTGGTTGACCTTTGAAAGCATTTCCTATCTCACTGGCAATTGCTCTACGTATTACTCCACCAGCCTATCCGGGAGAAAACCAAAGAAATGCACCCTCTGCTTACAGTTCGAGCACAAGGGACTCTGGGAATGTTAACAACTGAGGCGATGTGGCATCGATTTGCTTAATATATCTGAGCATTACTCTGTAGTGCATTGTGGGGTACACTGGAAGAGTAAGTCATACCCAGAGTTCCTCTGTGGGAAAAATGGCTCCATTAACCTTGAGCTAGTTAAGAGTCTTTTATCTCTGAGAGTAAAGAAGAGAGAACGAGAGAGCGAGAGAAAGAGAGAGGGGAGAGGCATGGAGGTGGGGAGAGAAGAAGGGGGAGGGAGAGGTTTGAGAATACACAACAGCAAAGCAACAGCAGAAATTAAAAGGTATACAGACAGTGGAAGCAGCATAAGGTGACATTACAGAGGAAGGCCACCACACAAAAACCACTAACCCCCAAGAATCACTGGTTCACTAGGACTGCAGGAATGGGACTTTACCACTCCGGACTAGAGATAAAGCACAGAGAAGACAAAGGACAAAACAACTACATTAGCTTAGTATATACTGCATATAGTAACACACATTGAAACTGCAATGGGACTGACAGCCAAGGACACTTACACATTGTACACATTACAGTTCTCACATCTGTTATTAGATGCCTTAACAAACAGCTGCCAAAGATGGAGTGGAAGAAGAATTTATATTTGACAGTCATTTGGAGTGTTTGACACTACACTGTGATTTCTGGCAACAAAGACAAAATAGGAGATTTCTTTTCTTTTACTTAATGTGCAGTTTTCAGTTGTAGTTATCTATTTCAAGCTTATTAACCCATTCTTTAGTTTTAGAACATATTGGTTTCAACACTAGAAATAAGGAAAAAACAACAAAAAATACCCGAATCAAAGAACAAAAAGAAATTTACAACCTTCCCTCTATAATATTAAATGAAAAACAAAACAAAAACTGTTAAATAGTTCTTCTGGGTTTTTTTTTGTTTGTTTGTTTTTTTTTTTATTACTCCGACGTGTTATTTGATGTTGTAGAATTAGCCTCAGTTACACTGAGAAAAAATAAAGCAAAACAATATGCACCTAAGAAACTGCTCCTCGCGTCAATTAAATTGAGTTTTTTGTTTTTAAGCACTTTTTGAGAAAGGCTTCCTGACCCATTTAAATTTGATGTGAGGCTATGCTTGTTAGTTTGGAGGTAACAAATTTTAAGTCCTGCAGCAAATGTTAATGAGGGCTTTTGTCTTAACTAACCAAGGAGACTGCAGCACCCAACTATAAACCAGTACGGAACACATTCTTTCCAAAAAACCCAGCCCACAAGCTGCATATTTTATGAAGACATTACAGATTAATAAATGATAGCACCATGGTTTAGAAATTAAGTTAAAGTTTCTGTAATTAACATTTAGTCCAACTTTTTAACATTCTAGTCACAGGCCAGAAATTAACTTTTTAAGAACCCAAATTATTTTATGTGCAAGTAAGAAAATCTTAACCATAAAAAGAGAATTAAACTCTGCATAAAATTCTAAAATACTATCCCCTATTTTAAAGGAATTAGGAACAAAAACCCCTTTTCATTTGACTTAGTCAAACAGGGCACATTGTTTATGCTTGTCTATTTTAATCTTGATCATATCAAGATAATTTTGAAGTAAAACCAATGGTTGTCACTTTAAAATCTCTTTACCACAACACTGAGTATTCTATGGCAGAGGCATACACATATTAAAGGCATCTTAATAAAGATGCAAAGGAAAAAACACACATCTTAGAAGAAGACAAAATGGCAGGCAACTGGTACTTCGACTCTCTGAAGGCAAAAATAAAAAAATATCTTTACATTAAAGAATAAGTCAAGTTAAAGAGAAAGAGAATGAAATGGGGACCATCATATTGAGAGAATAAGCTGACCTGCTCAAATTCAAAGTGCTAGAATTAAAGGTCTAAATTAAAACACAGTCTATGCCTCAGAGTATAACACTGAACACAGTATGTGGTCATATTTCAATCCTCTTTCCGTTCCAGAGTCTGTGTAGTGTGAATGCCATTGCTGTACACAGGAAATGGAAGAGTGGAAAAAAGTCCTTCGGCAGTTGTGAACACATTCCCTGCAGGCATTTGGGTCAGACTGGCCCCGCTCACAGCACTTCCAAATGGTCCCGACATATTGAGTCGGTGAACATGGTGGTAGAGCATTTCCATCGGTGTTTTAGGATCCAGACCAAAGCTGGGGCTGTTAACATCAACAAAGTTAACAGCATGGGTGTTGGGGAGGAGGTTGCCCTGCATGGCTAAAGTAACTTCAGCTGGAGCATACCGAATAGTGCCAGTGGTGTAGACCCTCTGAGCAGCAGTGCTGGTCGCAGCAAGGGTTCCCGTTACCCTGTGAACCAAAGGAAGCATCACATTGCCTGCTTGTAACCTCTGAAGGGCTTCCAGATCCCCAGTGTACAACAAAGAGTTGGAAGTTGTGGGACCTCCTGGATGTTTGTCCCGTGGAGATGCTGAAAGTGGGGGTGACAAAGGGTCAGAGGATACAGGAGCCAAGGCTGAGCTGGATGAGGTGCTGAACTGAGTTTTACGGCTGGCAGTATTTTCAGTCCCTGGTGGGGTGAGAACAGAGTCTGGAATGGACACATGTAAACTACTGCTGGCTTGGGGCGAAGGGAAGTGCTCGGAGCTAGGGGGCTTGGTCATACTGTAGGGTGATTCATTCCTTGAGATTTCCCTGTTGGGTGGGTAATTCCAAATACTGCTATCATTATCAAAATTGATAGGTTCTGAGATTTCTGTCTTAATTTTGAGCACTGAGGCACTGTTTGGCGACGAGAGCAGCTGGGGCTGGTCCACCAAAGCTGAGTCAAGTCCATTTGGACTTGAGGTGCTTGACAGCCTTCTCCTGGTCATGCTGCCTCCCTTTTGCTTTTTTCTCCTCTTCTTCCTCTTCTGATGTTTGCTGGAAGACTGGGCATTTACTTCCCCTGCGCTGTCTGAGTCCTTGGCACTGTCTGAGGTCAGTGATTCACAGTTCTGCAACCGCAAGTCTGACTCACTCTCAACATAGCGCTCCACCTTGATCTGCATAGAGCCAAGGGTGCCAAAACTGTCCTCAGGGGCCTTTTGATTCTCAAAGTCAGAGTTTTCAAAGCTGTCATCACTGTCCCTGCTGTCCTGATTGCTGGAGCTGTTCCCATCATCATTACAGTTCATTTCGTTATCTGACTGATTCCCTGACTTTTTCCTGTCGGATTCAGGGTCTTCACTGTTTTCTGACTGGTTTCCTTTCTCATCTGACTTTGAGTTCTCGTTGTCCTCTGTAACAAAAGGAAAGTGAAACAAACCATTAGCGACAGGAACATAGCATTATAACCCGAGTCCAGATTTCTACCTACCAATAAGATCTGATTGCTGTAAACTTTTTTTGGCAAAAGGCATTTTCTTCTGTAGAGCCACAACGTTTTGCAACATTGTGTTGGCAGAGTTTTGATCACCATGAATCTCTCTGGCTCAGTACTGTTAATGCACTGAAAGCCTATGCTATATGGCCTGCACCTTGACTGAGGAGGGCCTTTTAATCTACTTGCTGTAGAAGAATCATTTTGACAACTGTGAGCACAATGGCATTGTAGCTGAGTCATCCAAAGAGGAGTCAGTGAACTATCCCACTATGACCATTATGTTCTGGAGATTGTTCTTTCACATCTGTGTTCTCTTACAGTGGGTAGGCATCCAGGTGTAGCACTATTTAGTAATGAAGATTCTAGTCCTCTCATCTCATTTTCCTCTCACCGTTGCCACTTTTGAAGTGACACAGTGTCTCTGACTTCAGTGGAATTACTGCTGATTTCCCCCCATGTGAGAGGAGAAGCAGGTCATACATGTATAAATCTGAATGAATAAACCAGCTAAAACAATTTTGTTACATTGCAAGACCGTCTTCTCATATTCCCCTGAAGGACAACAAATAAAAAAAAAAAACAGAAAAAAAATCAGGCAGTGAACTAAATTCTTGATTGATCCAAATCATCTAAGGACCATTGAAAACAGTCCAGCTACAGTATTAAGAAGCTGTCATTCTTCTTGCCTGAATTCATTTAGTTGTGGTTTAAATTTTTACCTAATTCTAATATGGATGAGATAAACACTCTAGTCCACTGGACTCAGACAGTCAAAGCACCTCTGAGAATGAATATGCTCCATTATCATACTATGTTTGAAAGGGTCATGAAAGGCTTCAGGAGACCCTGTCTTTCACAGACCAGCCAAAAATCTTTTGTTGGGAAATAAAAGATGTTTTTTCACTCATCAGAGCCAAGTACTACCCTTTTCAATACACTTGTTTTAGGGGGAGAGCGGAAGGGCCAGTTTTCCTCTAAAGATTGGTTACTCCCTGAGCCATGTCAATACCAAACAGTTTCACAGAAGTGCTGGAGAAGGTGGGCTTGACAGGGAAGCTGCCTGAGGATTCAGGGCAATGTACTTCACAAGTCACTTAGTGGGACTTTTGTTTGAGTCACCAGCAGCAGAGAGACCTTCCCTTTTGAAAAATAAAACCTACAGAAGCAAAGTAACAGCCACAAACCCTAAATGTCATCCAGTTTTTTGTTCCACGTAAGGCTGAAGTTCTCCTACATTTTTTTTTCTTTTTTGAAGATGTTTTCTTTTAAGACCATAGTTTCCAGCTGGTCAAGAGTGGGTTTAGGGAGAGGTTGTCTAAAGCTGCACAAAATTTGCTTGGGATTTTATCAGAGCTTGAACTGAACTTATTGGTTTCATCCTAGATGCTGTTCCAATTTCAGGTCCTTTGGCATTTCTATTTAATTCTTTTGTAAGAAACAACCCCCTGACTCTGTTGTCTTCCAAGGCTCCCAGACATCTCCTTCTGAGATGTACACATTTGTGCAACTTTGAAGAATGGTCTCTTGCTCTGCATTGGCCTTAGAAGTCGTGAATGCACATGCACTTCTCACCTGGAGAAACTTACAGTGCACATGGGAAACACAAACTGTTCTCCACATGTGTGTTATTTGGCTACTTAGGAACAAGTCAGCATAAAGGCAGCACTGGGAATGGGTGCAGAGATTCCCAGTGATGGCGGACCTGTATGTGTGCCTAATGTCGATCTAAACCATAAAAGCAAGATGTCAAAGGAGAACAAATAAAGGCAAAAGATGAAAGAGAACAGTCATATCATATAATATAACATTAAGGGTGATTCTTTTCTTGCTTTTGCATGATTTATGTCACTGTGATCTATTTTATCCAGATTTTCTTTGGTTGTTATCACAGACATGAGAGAAAAATCATACATATATATATTGCATACTACAGCAGAGTAACATCCTTAGTTCTTGGGCCACAGAAAAACACACTCCTTTCAAAGCCAGATGATCTGAACCTGTGCCTAGGTAAGCACTTTTAAAACTAATGGGGAATGTGTGAACCATCTGTGCACTGGACCATCTGTAGGACTAATTTACACATTGAGTTTGACAAGTACATTTAGCTTTTAAAAAACAGCTGAAGTCCCAGACTTAGAGAGCTTAGAAACAAGTGCTTGAACCCATGCCTTCTAATAAAATATAATTATTTTAAACCAATAAAACCCTAAAATTTTACAATCTTCACTGCCCCCTAGTGAGACTCTTCAAAATGTATTTATACAGGAAAAAGGGTCATAAAGATTGATACTAGACTTATCTTGAGAACATATGCCTACTCTGGAAAGATAAGGAGTAGAGTTGTAGTCAACAGTTACAGTCCCAGGTCTTCTGAACAAGGCACAAAATCCACTCATGAAACTTAGCTTGGAAGTCAAATATTTGGTTTCATTGCAACGTAGGCAAGGATGCAGGCACAGAGTTAAGTGAAATACTGAGGAAATGGAGATACTGTGGAATTGCTGAGGTTATTAAAAGATTTTGCCAGTGTTTTTGAAATTAATTTTACAGGCTTATATTTTTTGTTATAATGGAACAGTCCTCTAGAAGTAAAAGCAACCGGAAAGCCAACCATGTGGCTCTCATGATATAAACCCTCTGTGGGTATAAAGGCACATCATGTGTGTTACCTGAGTTGTCCTTCGAGTCCGATTCAGAGTCAGAGGTCTCTGAGGATTCTGAGGTTTTCTCTGGCAGATGAGGAAGTTGTGCAATATCCATTGGTGTGTCTTTGTACTCTGGGTTACTGAAGAGGAGACAGCAAATATAAACACAATTGAATGATTTGCAGTTTTGTGTTTTTTCCCTCTTTTCATATCAAAGTTCAGGAACAGAGAACATAAATAGGAAGAATAGCAGAGCAAACACAGAAACATACATTTTCAGCTCCTCAGAGCTTCACAGCAGGGATTTTATGAAGATTTACTTTAATACTCCTGTCAAATACTTATATTGACCAGGTACTAAAACTCATTTGATTCCAGTGAAGTTTTTTAGAGCTATCAAAGCATTCTTACTGAAGTGGGACACCATGGCTTGTGTGATATCTACCAGTAACAGTACACTGTGCAATCATCCAACAACAAAATATCTCGATTTTGATCCCATTACTGTGCCTGGAAGGACAGAGAGGGTGTTTTAACTTTTCCAATCTGCTTCTCTCCCACTGGCAATGTCTATTAGAGTTATCTCTGCAACAGTGTTCTGTATCAACCTCATCAAAGCCTTTTCAATACTTGTTTTTTCGCAATGTTCCTGTTTTCCACACTTCAATCAAGCAGACCATACATAAAGTTAGTAAGAAGATGCTCAGTTAGGGCTAGAGAAAATGACTACTGCTCAAGAGAATTTGGCCAAAAAATAGATAAAAAACATTATGTATTTTTTAAACACTGCACACATGCATCCATATCACCAAGAAACCGAAAGCAACCCCTCCAACTATATGACAGATGCACATGTGCATGTTAAGATGCATATGCTAGGGATAAAGAACTGTCAACACACCCATTATAATCATATCTTCATCTGCTCATGTGGTGCTCACCTGTGACTTGTTAGCAATGAACATGACTGCAATGTAAAAAAGCTACACTACCAGAGAAACTGAACCCCCCCCCAAAAAATCCAACCTTGTGCTTTTTCTTTGTTTGTACCTTTTAAAATGTGTTCCTTACCCAAATATGTGCAAAGACAGGGGAACAGGCACAACCAGACATAAGTAGCACAGGAATGTTGAAAATAAACAACGTCTTTAACCATTTTTAATAGATGAGCACTTCTATGCAGCTCAAATTCCAGCCTGGTGATAGAGCAGAAAATCTGCAGTCCTGCATAGAACAATAAGAGGCAGCACTGGGGGTGACTGACTCACTATCAAAATGACAGTGTGCCCATATTCAGCCTATTAAAGTGTACTGTGAAAATTCAGAGTTCACGCAGTTCACTTTGAAATGCCAATCTTACGATTATGATCTTCATGGTTTTGTCCTGACAAAGTGATTTTATTCTATTGCATCCCAGGGCAGTCCCCAAATTTGCCCCCTCCAAGCAAAAGATGTTTGAGGGCTTTCACAGTGTGAATAACAAGTTGCTAGAACAAGAACAGCATTAATCCTCCCTGTCACTATAATTAGTCTATCCTTTTACAGACAGCTGAATCATACTTTCTAATGCATGGAAATGTATACAGACCAGTACTCCTGCTAAGAGTAGACCTAATTATGCCTTGATCTGTCATTAAAATATTATTTGGACATTTGGATCTTTCATGGATTCCAGTACTAGGAGAAAACTAAATTAAAAATAAAAATTCAGTGGAGAAGTTAATCTTTCTCTAACAGACCAGTGAAGGGATTGCAGCAGAAAAAATCAAATTCTGGGAGCAGACCTGGGTAAGGCCACGCTGCTTTTCTTTTTTTTGTTGTTAGGTGTAGTTTGTTGGTAGAGAAAACAATTTTGTGGGATGTTTGTGGACTACGTTCACCTGTTGTCTGGAAAGCAGCAAAGGGCACAGAGGCAACTGTTCATAATTCTTACGGACCACTCTTCCAGCTAGAATATGAGCACATTTCTAGGCATTTTGGAAGCCCTGTTAGGATTGAGGTAGTGAAGTTGTATTGCCAGTTTGGAATTGGCAGGCTTAAGCTGACCTCTTGACATGCCACACTCTGCCTCACTCTTGCAAAAAGAGACAAAATGTAGCAGGATAAGGATATATTCAGAAATGTCTGTGCTCAGTCATCACAGGACAGAAACACACAAGCCCCAATGAACACTCCACTGCTGTGCAATGTTTCCTACAATTGCTTCCTCCCATTCCCCAAAAAGGGAATCAAAGGTATTTCAACATGCAAGTTTAGGCAGGCACGGTCTCTTCAGGGCTTGCTGGACTTGGCATAATAAGTCACAATCTAACCCCTAGACATAACTTTGAACTCTCATGGCATCAAAGAGAATGTAACAAACCATGACAAGCAACTTAAAACGAGAACAGGCCAGAAAATGACAATTGCATTTCATGACAATCTCAAGGTTTCAAATTCTATTTGTTTGTTTGTTCTGCTCTGGAACGAAACAGAAAATCCCCCAATCTTATTGAACATTTTCACAAAACAGAATGCGTTGAAAGGTATTTTCAGATGAGAAAGGTCAGGTTTATAACTCACCGTCTCACAGTGACTGTTGGTCTTCCCTTAAGCTCAGAAATCAGTCGTGTAAAAATATTCAAGCTTTGGTAAAACAGAATTTCTCAGGGAAGAGTCTTTCATTCAAGATATTACTATATTTCTTTTTAAAATAGTTCTAATAGTTTAAAATAGTTTTAGTTGCTACTTTTATTTATAAGCCCAGTTTTGCATTTTTCAGTGTGAATACTGTCTGATGGTTACAGGAACAACATATTAGTTCAAGGTTTTTCTCCTGAGAAAATTCCTCTCTCTGGGGTGAACTGGCAAATGCCTTTCAGAGAGACCTTTATGTAGCATTCCAGAAGTTTGCTTCCATGCATTTTTCAATAACCAAACAAACCTGTGCCCAACATTTCACACCAGATTTTATAACACAACTACTGAAAGTTGGTGTGAAACATTTTATCTTTGAGCTCAGGTTAAGTAGATGTCAGGGAAGCGGATGCATGCAATAAAATGGTGGAGGGTTTATTTGAAGACTAAGACAGCATAATAATTCAAGAATATTCCAGTGTACTGAGACATGATCAATGTCTCCATTATTATAACCAAATGATATGATTTTTGAGGTGGACCATATGAGAAGTTATTCTGCTTAACTTCCTCCAGTAGACAATTGTTTTTTCCTTAAAACTCTCACCAACAGAGACAAGCAACAGAGACAGCAGCTCATGTGAGAGAAATGACTGGAAGACCTACCTAAGAAGGTAATTGACCCAGATGATATTCTTCTCACTTGCGTTCTTCGCATTGACAGCTATGGTTGCACTAGACTGTATCCAGATATAACCTCCATTCTTCTGCATCCAGCGGTAGTACTTCGTTACACATTGACCCTTATTCAGCACTGGCAAAAAAACCCAAACAAAACAAAAGCACGATATAGTGCATGTTAGAACTGTGGTAAAATGATCTTCATTGTACAACATGCCACAAGTATGAGCAGAAGACACTTGGCTTCCTTTAAGTTTAATGCAGCATGCCAGAGAGATGACAAACAGGATCTGAAGTTCAGTATAACTAACTGTGTGTTTTACAAGTTTTTAAAGTATAATTTTAATCCGTTTTTTGGGAATTCTAGTGGAGGAAAAAAGGTAAAAAGAACTACAAATCTTTTTGGCTCACAGAATACTTATTGCTGTGTGGACATTTTCAATGCACTCAATGTCAAACTGCAAAAAAAGAAAAGGAAAAAAAGAGGCAAATTTATATGTGATTTATTCATAGCTCCTAGGTAGACCTCTTTGAGATTCTGGATATTTGAAAGGTTTGGGAAGATACTATACCCCTGCTGCTTTGATCATTTCTCCTTATTGCAGGCGATATCAACCACTGAACTTACACATCTGTTTCTTTGATCTTGTCAAACAGAATTTACAGTTCTCAGATGAACCAAATCTCCACTGGTCAGTGGGGGGAAAGTCTTTGGAGAATTTACTTTCTACCAGAGCAAAGTAAATCCACCAACAGACTAAGAAAGAGGCCTAAGGGAGGCACAGAATGGCTTGGTTACAGTCAAAGAGTGACAGATCTCTCTGACGTTTGAAATATGCTACAAAACAGAAACAAGTAAAAGCAATTAGTAATGTGAAATGGTGTTATGAAATGCTCATACCAAGAAGGCTTAAAAATACAGATGTTTAAAGTAATACTTCAGTCAAACTATTGTCAAGTTGGACCAGATTTGGCTTGTATCTGATGCTTCAGAGTCAGGAGAGGGGATGAAATGCAAATCTTTCAGTAGAAGGGAACAGCATCACTTTAAAGAAAACCTAAACCATACAAAATCTGGGTACTGCTATTACTGGAGCGCTTACTCTCCTCTGCACTTCTCACTAATCCCATTAAGCTTTGTGCACTAGAGGGCAGTGTGCATTCACATACACCTCCTGCTTTTGTCATGTCCTTGTCTCCGTCTGCTAAAATGAAAAACCTCTAACTGCTGTAATAAATTTGGCTAAATTAGCTGCTAAATGGTTATCTCAAGTAATATGTATTTGCATTAATCATCTTGCTCTAAACCAGAACAAGCCAGAGTCCTAAAGACGTAGTAAATTCATATTGTCCATTTAATTACAGCTAATAAGTGCTTCATATACAATAGTTTCATGAAGTACATTTTGATTTTTTTTTGTAGAGGGAAAAGAAAAAAGTCACTTTCGAAAAGAATAAGTATTTAAGGCAGTTAAAGTTCCTACCATAAATGTGACAAATGACACTTTGGAGCTTTCAAGTTAACCAAATGTCTAACCTCCTAATTATACATATGAATGTAGCTATATCTAAATCCATGTACAACAGATATCTACAGAAAAAGATATTTACAAAGGCAGCCATTCAGACACAGATGCTTTCTTACCTTGGAGGGATCCCCTAATCCCCACTCCAATTTTTCAACTACTGAATAAAAAAATGCATGTAAAAAAGTGCAATGTAAAGTGAGTGTAAAGTGCAAGTTACGTTCAGCTGTAATATGAACAAATATTTGTGATTTGGGTCCTGTTGTTTTTCAGCAACCTCTAGTTAGTTAGGTTTGTTTCTAGCAGAGATCTGTAAGTTTCCCTAAATTTTTACTTTTGTATTCCAAGCTCTAAATATTCTGCTATGATAATTTATTGGCTTCAAAACCTCATTATACAGCAGAATGAAGATAAAATACGAACAACTGACTACCCAGCATTTCTGTCAAACCAATGTTGTATGCCATCTTAGAAAACAATCTCACATAAATTAGACCAACTTTATAAATTAGGAAGAATAAAAGAAGAAAAGTACTGCTGTAAGTTTTGATTACAGTAGACTTTTCCATTTCAGTAAAACAGGGCATTCAAAATGCTCTGCTTACAGCTGACAGTAAAACTGATATGCCTGGAAGTCTGGAGTGATAGTGGTTCCTTTCTGGAAAAGGGAACACTCACAGGTGTGTGCAGAGACTAGTAAAATCTGTCTGCAATTACATCTACTAAATATACTGTTGTCTTCTTACAACAGTTTTTATCTGAGGAGTTTAACATGCTATACAAATACCGAAGGATGAATCCTCACAACTGCCCACATGCACATTTGAAAGCCAAGGTTCCAGGTGAGTCACTAGCCAGTGACTGAAGAGAACACTGCAATTCTGCATAGTGATACCTATGAGGACCCAGATCCTCCAGATCTTTCAGTCCATTTCATCCTAGACAAGTCCCTCCTCCTTCAGTACATTTTATATTGGTTGTTCCACCACTGGAAAAGTCTATGTCATGAGCTGAACAGAGCATTCATTTCAGAAAAAAAGAGGAGAATTAAAACTTTGTAAGTTATTTCTGAAGGAAAAGGTGCTTGCTTTTTCAAAAAAGAGAATTCAGTGCATCAGAGCTGCATTCAAACCACCTACAGTTCAGGCTCACAAATTACTAAACATCCAAAGACTATTTGAAATTCTGTTTTGAAAATGAGCTTTCCATGAAGTTCATCTACCTGCAAATTCCCACTCTCTGTTTCGCCAGCTCAGATATATTACCACATACACAGGATTTTCCTTCCTGCATCTTTCTAAAGCATGTTTCATATGAGAGATTTGTGAACCTTGCTCTGAAGAAAGTCCCATGATCCAATATAAAAATACCCTCTGTAAAGACATCCTCTGGCAGACTGGTTGTGCCGTGGTGCTAAATCTGGTTCTTACATCCTTTGAGAGTGCTCTAGGCACCCCTGAACCAGTTTTGAAAGCTCATACTATAGCTTGGGAAGAAATTTCTCAATGTGATGAAACAGAAAGAATGAAAAAAAGAAAAATATTTTTTTTTCTAATTTGTGGTATTTTTAACTGTTAGCATTGCCAAGCTGAAATTCAGAAACTAGATGAGAATTTTGAGAAAACAAGCAACTAGAAGGACACATCAGGAAGGGAAATCTATCTGGATTACTGATAACCTAGTTTTACTGGGCTTTGCAAGTACAGGGAGTCCATTAATAAAGTCACTGATTTTATCAAAAAATGAAAGTAAAGAATTAGTCCATCCTAAGCTCTGCTTATGAAGTTGTGTTTTGTACTAGCAACAGACCACACATTTCAGCTTACCATGAACTTCTGAAAAAGTAATGCCACGTGGACGTTGTCCTGAACTTACTTAGGCTGTACTTAAGACAAATCCCTTACTGAGAATCAGGGTTCAGCTCTATATTTTTGTACACTGTGAAATGCAAAGAGTTTTAAATTTCTATTTGTATTATACATGGAACACTCAGTCTGGCAGACAATGCAGTACAGGGAAGGTGAGACTTGTGACCACATCAGTGGAATGGCTCCTGTGACCGAAGTTACATGGTATTATGCAGGACTGGGTGTATCAGTCCATTTGTAAGAGTAGCAGGGAAGGTGACTTCTCTTACGTGCTTAGTTTCTTCTGCTAATCAATGCATGAGTCTCTAAAATGTTAATGGGAGTTACACGTTTAAAAGAAAGAGGAATAAAAGGCCTTGATATTAAACCATATTGTGTGGAAATACAGATACAAATCTTTCTAACACTGGATTTCAGCTTAATAGCTATCAGGAACAATCTTCACAATGAGTCTAACTGTGAACGGGAGGATGAAACAAATCTTAAATACTAGAAATAGGATGACAAATATAATTGTATATATACACATATGTATATAAGCCCTTTAATCAAAGGGAATAATGAGGACTAATGTTTTAAAACTGGTGACCTTTACGTTAGCTGCACAGATATTCCCTAAAATGGAGGATGTTAAACTTGACTAAAATTTGCTGAAATGTTCCCTAGTTACTCAATTTGAATTCAGTGGTTAGCATGCAAGAAATGCACAATATGTCATGCTAAGAACTAAAAAAAAATCTCACTTATTTCTCAATGTATGACTCTGTTGCTATGTACACAGTTCCCAACAGAGGGATTTCAGTTTTCCTTGGTAGCTTTGCGCACAGCAATATTCTTGTAGCAGTGGAGTGAAGGAGGGGGGAGAAGAAGAAACAGTCAGTGTTCTTTACAGGAACCTATTTCTGTTAGAAAATCAAAATAAATCAGTACAAGTTTGTCTTCAGAAACATGGTTACAAAAAGAAAAAGAACATAGTTTCTTCCTGTAAGGCTGTTCTGAGAAATCAAAGCCAAAGCTTCTAAATAGTGAGTTGTGTTTTAAAAGAAGGAAGTAGCTTAATTCAGTTTGAAGAGGAGATGAAGAAATTGTGTATCAAAAGCAGTCTTTTAGCGAAGTCTCTTACAAAAGGACATTTTACTCGTGCACATATGCATTTAAAAGCTACACTATATTGCGTATTCAGGTAAGTATTGAGTAAATAGGAAATGATGAGATCATCTTACATATTCACACAGCTTCACAAAGAGGCTCTTTATAATTGGTGAAAATATCGAGGTTACATCTGCTGTACTATTCACCCTTCTCCTTGAAATACCTTTATCAATGACTGGATGGTATTGATACTGAATTCCCCTTGTGACAAACTTACAAGAATATTTTTAATTTACTGCATAAGGATGAAAATTCCACACTTAATACCATAGTCAGATACTTAGCTGCAGCCAGAAGTACTCTTTCTACATTCACAAAACTGGCAGACGAAACATGAAAAGGAATACTGACTCTTTAATCTCCACTTCTCCACCTAAGGCCCAAGGCAAGCTGACAGGGTAACTTCGTTCTGGAAACAGAGGGGGTTTTATTTTTTTAATTCTGGATTACTTTTTCTTTTGCTTTTGAAAACTGTGGGCTACAGGGGAATGAACCTGGCATAGACTTAAAACAAGAACAAGTTTCTTTATCTGAAAAGTTACAGTCCTTGATGCTTACAGGAAGGTCATTTTCAAAACCCACAGGAAAAATAGCATCACAGCCAGAAAGAGTGCATTAAGTGCCTTATTTGCTTGTAACAGAGACAGTTTTTCACTTATAACAGCTCCGAGGATCAAGTGAGCCTTTGATGTCGTAAGGACTCTTCTATAGATTTTGCAATTAGTGAGTTAGATGTCTTAAATAGTTGGTATCCACAAATTGGATTTTAGCAATGAAAAAAAAGTACTGAGCAATATTTAGCAATGTTAAATGATGTTTGTTACTTAAACAGAATTACAAGTTAGATGATAGGAGACCTGTAGACATTCTGTGAGAATGCCATCTATGTACAACATCTATGTCATTCTGTGCCATCACCACAAACACTTCGATTTCAGATTTACTACATGGGGTGGTATAAGGAGAAGGGGATGTAAGCCACGACAGTGTGCAAATGCAGTCTCTATCCACCATGCCAAAAGTGTGGCCTCCATAGCAAAGTGCTTGGGGAAGAATGCTACCTTCCCATCACTAAAGTCCCCAGGGGTCACGATGCTCCACCTCCTCTCATTGCAGACAGTTGTTTACCACATTTTACTCACACCATATGGCAGGAGGAAGCCCTAAGTGCTGGACAGAGAACATCTTTTTTTAGGTTTGGGTAGAAGGCAGCGTATTGTATTAATAGCACTGACTGAGACTTGCCTCCTATTATGATATGACTATTAAATAGTAATAATTGCTGGCTTCTAAACATAAATTAATCTTTTCCAAAGTCAAGCAGAAAGTGGTAGGTCAGATTCATGAAAGAAAACTGTACCTCACTGGTACCCAAACTCCCACCTAACTTCTTCATTCACCTGGAATAATTCTTTTGAGCATATACAGTCACTCTAAAAATGTGAAGTGTGGCAGTTGAATGTTGCTTACTTCTGCAACATGGAATACTATTCAACCTTCCAGTGTAGGGATGTTGCATACATAGATACCTGATGAATTAGGTAAAAATAAGGATCAACAACCTTGCAGGAAAAACTTAAAAAGCCTTAATCAACCATTTGGAAAAAACAGAAAGCTTGAGAATCTTTAAAAACTAAGCAATATTTTTGCTGCTTCACTTTGCAGAAAAGCGAATGTTACAAGTGGTTTGAGTCAAACTGTTAAAAAAATGTGGATTCAGATTAGGGTCAAAGTTTGTAGCGCAAGGTCATCACTTGCTAAACACAATGAGAAAAGTCTTGCATGCTACATGTCCAGCTAGGGAAGAAAAGTAACTCTAAATAGTGAAAATACTTTAGAAAAAAAATTTGTGGATTTTGTGGCATATCCTAATCCCAGGACACTAAATTTGCAGATCAGCAAATGTGCAGATGACACTAAATTGTGTGGGAGTGTTGATCTGCCCAAGGGTAGGAAGGTGCTATAGAGAGACCTGGACAGGCTGGACCAATGGGTTGAGGCCAATTGTATGAGCTTCAATCAGGCAAAGTGCTGGGTCCTGCACCTGGGCCACAACAACCCCATGCAAAGGTGCAGGCTTGGGGAAGAGTGGCTGGAGAGCTGCCTGGCAGAAAAGGATCTGGGTGTGCTGGTAGACAGCCAGCTGAACATGAGCCAGCAGTGTGCCCAGGTTCCAAGAAGGCTGAAAGCATCCTGGTCTGTATCAGAAATAGCATGAGAACCAGAGAAGTGACTGTCTCCATGTACTCGGCATTGGTGAGGCTGCAAATGGAATACTGCGTGCAGTTTTGTGCCCCTTACTACAAGAAGGACATTGAGGTACTGGAGAGGGTCCAGAGATGGGCAGCTGGTAAAGGGCCTGGAGCACAAGGCTTATGAGGAGCGGCTGAGGGAGCTGGGGTTGTTTAGTCTGGAGAAGAGGAGACTCAGGGGAGACCTTATCGCTCTCTACAGCTACCTGAAAAGAGGTTGTAGCAAGGGGGTGGCCGGTCTCTTCTCCCACGTGACGAACGATAGGACAAGAGGGAATGGCCTCAAGTTGCACCATGGGGAGTTCAGGCTGGATATTAGGAATTTTTTTTTATGGAAAGGGTGGTCAGACATTGGAACAGGCTGCTCAGGGAATTGGTAGAGTCACCATCCCTGGAGGTATTCAAAAAACGTTTGGATGTGGCCCTTGGGGATATGATTTAGTGGTGGACTTGGCAGTCCTGGGTTGATGGTTTGACTCGATGATCTTGAAGGTCTTTTTCAACCAGTGTGATTCTGTGATTCTATGATTCTATGACGGTGATACTCCAGCCCTCTGAAAATTCCTAGCCTCTGCTAGAGATTCTGCCTTCATTTGATTCCAAATTATCTCAGATAAAGACCAGGAAGATGTTTTGTTTAAAATCAATCCTATGTTATCAGTTCACATGACATGAGTTCAAAGCAGCAGTATAAATTTATTAAAACCCAGCAAAACCAGAAAAAAAAAGTATTTCCCAGCAACAAACACAAATCATCATCTCTCTACTTGAACAACAGACAGTTTTCTTCCTCTCTCCCTTTCATGTTTCTTCCTCTCTCCTTTTCATCTGCCCATGGTCCATCATTTAAAAGTACTGTTTTATAATTATGTTTAACAATAACTGTTAATAAGTATATAATGCTAGGTAGGATGTTTATTTTAAAAATATTATGTAGGTATTGATCAAATGTAGTGACAGAATTATAATATATATAATTCAATGTATCACTAGATGCACTCTTTCATGGAAGCTTACAGCATGCATATCAGAAAACTTTTTAGTTTTTTCTATAGATAAAAGTGTTATAAATAAACTAACTAAAGAAGTTTAAGGTTAAGCTGGATTGAAAAGTGAACACTAGATTTTTCTGCCTAGGATTCTTGAGGTTTTCTTCTCTCTTTCTTAACATTTCTTTTCCCTTGTGATTTCCCTGTCATCCCATGACTTTTAAAACTTCAATCCTGCCGTAAAGTGATTTCCTTCTGCTAATATTGAAACGGTCATTTAGAAATCCAAGCCTGCTTTGAACACCAACTTCAGACAGAACTTTCATTATCATTAATGAACTCTTTCTGTTCAAACTGGAAGGGAAAATGAAATCCCAGATCCAAATTTTGCCCTCAGCTACTAAAATGCAACATCAGAGAAGAAATTTGGCCCTGCTTGCTCAAGAAACTTAAATCTGTCCTCCATCTCTCCACTAATATTAATGTCCATCATATGACTACCTATGTAAAATTAAAGACTTTAGAACATAACCCTTTACATGCCAAAATTATCAGCAGACTATACACAACTATATCTCCTACAGATAGGGAAAGAGAGAGAAGTTCCACAGAAGCAGATTGGCAGCAGTATTAATTTTCTTTTTGAATTTTATAGATTAAAGATGATCTGTTTCAAGGGAAAGGATCCCTTTAAACATGCTTTCATTTCTGAGATGAGTCCCTATTTGGGTACTTGGACTGAGTGGAATGAGTGGTTTCTCAGTGTAATCTCTAGAGGGAAGGGATCCACAGCAGAGTGTCATGGTGACATGGCACAAGTGAATGTTCAAACCCCCGTCCAACCACCACAAAGATTCACCGCCATCTTACATTTGGCAGTAAGGTACATTAGACACTTTTAATGCGTGTTGTCCCTTTATACCTGATGACTTGTAAAAAAGAAAAGGAAACAAAACTTTCCACATTTCTCAACAAGCCTTAAAAATATAGATTAGCACTAATCAAAATAAATCCCTTGTAAAATAAAAATAGAAGAACTTCTGAATAAGTAACCATCCTATGTTTTCAGAACCAACACCTAGCAACCTGTGGGCATTGGGTACAAAAGCTTCAGATGCTTGGCAGAGCATTCCGAAAAGCTCACTGAGCCAAAGTCTCAGACATCAGTCCATTTACTTTGTAAGTTATCAGACATCAAAGTCAACATTGATCCACCAGTGGCCACATCACTCATGAATGGCAAAGACACAAGTGATTTATGCAAGTTCTTTCAAAAGAGTGCCAATAAGACCTCTTGCCACACTGTCACATTTCTGATATATGCTGCACATTTTACTGATACTGTTTTCACATCCTTCCGGCTTTGAAAACTGTCTCCCTCAGAGACACGAGGTCAACTGTCCAGACCTTTGAAAAATAAAAAGCAATAAAACCCAATAGGACTAATGTGTTTCTAAAACTCTGAAAAGATCTGCAGCAGTTTCTTCATACCTTCATACAGCGACATTTTAGGATGGCTTATTTCACAGACTAGTAAACTACAAACAAAATCCATAATCTGTCCTTGGATTTTTGATAGAGCAATGCTGTTTCTGATTTAGATTACAAGGTAATGAACACTTTTGGTCCCAGTAATCTTGGAGCAAACCTCAGCAATGAAGGTAAAAAGATATGTGGCTGAAGTATTTTTCCTCTTCATTTTAAAAATTGCATACATTTACATTATGTAGCAAAAGTCACTACAGATATAGTTCAGTGGCGAGAGTGAAGGTGAAGCTGCTGGAGGTGCACTATAAAACCTTTTATTCCCATGGCTTTGCAATTTATCATGTGCTCTTGCAATCTATCACAAGAATAATACCAAAGTATGAATTCGTCTTTGAGGTTGGAAATTTTGAGCACAAAGAGACTTTAAAAAAAATAAAGAAAATTATTAAGGGAGTAACTGGGAAATCAGAGATTCCCAGCAAAACCTTCACTCAACAGCCCCTTAATGCAGTAGCTGTACTTATACAGCTGGTACTATATGCATTTTTAATGTAAAAATAGGAGAAGAGGTTAGGTGTAAATTTCAACAGCTATGGAAAACTTACAATGGAGAGACTGCAAACTGAAATGGGAATGTACTAATCAGTATTGTATTAGATTTAATTTGAAGATGAAATAGCATCAAGAATCAAGTTAAAGAGTTATTGTTGCAAACTATATCTGAGGCATGCTCTCTGAAATGCCTGCACAC
>VZRW01011373.1:555227-571523 GCA_013398125.1 Aegotheles bennettii | reverse complement strand
TGTTAGTGAGTATAAGATCCAGTCTTATAATGTCAGAAGAGATAGCATAACTAAAGTCAAGTGAGTTCCCACATCTCAATGCGGTACAGAGAGAAAGGATAGATGAGACAAAGGTTGGGTGTTTGAGTCAATTTACATTAAAAAAAAATAGGAACTCTCCACTGACTTTTCTGGAGGCAGAATCAGCCTGTAATGTTTAATCTTCTTGTCTTCCTTTAAGGGAATTCTGTATGAAACGTGCAACTGCTTTTGCAGTCATTAGATTATCTGCCATTTCCTATTCGGTTAGCCAAGCAATGATGATAATACAGAACATTCTCTGTCAAAGTGTGAATGCAGTTTCTATTAACATGGACAATCTAATGGTAGCACCCCACATTCATTGGAAACAATATATTTATCTCTATGAAACTAATCCAAAGGCACCATGCAAGGGGCAGCTGTTAGATCTCAGCAAAAAAAATGAGTACAGCCTCTGCATTTTAAAAGGAGAAAAGAATTCTGCAGAAATACTAATATAAATCTATGTGCCTAATTTAATTTACACAAATCAGAAGGAGATGAAACTAGTGGTTAACATGTTGGCATTAGCTGTCACCTGAAGCACAATTATTGCTACAAAACATAAAAAGGGTTGGAGATTGTAAGAATTTTTACATTAGCAGCTACTAATTCAACAGTAAAAGCAACTTGCTTTAGAGCTGTTGGTTTCAGTTGAAAATACTCCATCTCTTCATACTTGTTGGAGTTCGATTTATTTTGCTTAGATATTTAGAAAGAGAAATGAGGCATTTTTATTTATACAGTTATATAGCATTTCCATAGCTGCAGCTGTTCTAAATCTTGAGAATCCTGACAATACATGAACTAATAAACATCAATACCATTCCATTATCAAAGCTATTAGCTTCTTTATTTTCTGTAACCTAACCCATTGCACTCCACTTATTTTGGTCTTCCTTTACCTGTGCCTTTGTGTCTATTTTACCGCCGAACCTCTTTCAATAGCTGGGATGCTGCTACCTATAAGCTTCTGCATGCCATCACTGGGGAAAGGAAGGGACCAAAAGTGGATTGTGCCTCATTTCCTGGGGTTATTTCTTCCAGCCGAGGGAACTCATTTTTCCTTTCCAAAGCGTGAGGGTGAAGAGTAGTACTACCACCTGATGTGATTCATGTGACCTATGGGTCTAAGAATAATGGATGAGAAATATCAGTGCTGGGACAAGTGGTAATCCCAGGAGGGGTGATCTGAATGTCCTGGCACAGCATCTTCCACCACAAGATGAGCTCTCTCACAGGATTGTGTTTGTAAAGGGTTAGAAATACCCCACAGCAGTCCAAAATGGCTTAACAGAGTCAAGGTATTTGAAGGCTTCATGGTCCTTCTTGATGTCTGTGTGTTTCTCAAATTCTACCAGAATCATCTGCTTTTTTTTTATTAAGTACGAACACCTACAGGAATACTCCAATCTCCTTATAATAATCAAGAAAATATTTGTTGTCCATTAGCAATGCTGCATATTTCACAAGACAATAAAGCAGTCTTTTACAGTCTGTAAAAGAAATAACATAGCCATAGAAGTTTAACAGTTAATATTTTCTGACATAACCAGGCAATCGTCAAAGATATTTTCAAGCAAAATCCCCATAGACCTGCCAAATATAGGAATGGCCCAAGCTGATCTAAGGGATATTCAGTCTGGGACAGGTATTTAGGTCTGTATAGGCATAGTCTAAGAGGTTTGCACAGGCTTAGAGCCTAAATTCAGCAGGGTCTGGGCACTCAACCAATGTAGGTCAGTTCTCCCTACTTCATTGCCAAAATGAATCAAACTGAATTAAATTGGAGCTGGTTTAACGCTGAATAAGAATGTCTATAATAGGGATCAATGCAGTTTAACTCACCCATTTTAACCAATACCATTAGTTCATTCAGATGTAATTTTCACTCTTCCCGCACAGTGGAACTCTCAGGAAATGCTACCTCATGAAAACAGGGTGCAGGGTTACAGAGGGTAGTTAAGTACAAAACCCTTCCAGATGACTGGTGCACATTAAGGGCTGCTGTCCCAGTGTTAAATGTCTATAACACATATATTATTGGATCTCCAAAGCAGTTGTTTTGTATTAGACAGGAATAAATTGGTGCAGAAGGTGACTATGTAGTCAGAACCTACTGTCAGACTCAGTGCAGTGTCACAACTACCTGTGCTTGCTAAAGCTGCTGTGAAAAAAAAACCAAACAGTGACATTTACTCTTCAGGGTTTTTTTCAATTCCCTCCCATCGTCCCCACCCATCCAAAGGCAGCTTCTGGTTGTGCAGAGTCTGTCACATCTGAGAGGATGTTAAATTTGTTGCTGTAGCTGTACAGTAGCTGTTGACAAGGACATGAACTTGGCTCATGAACCATGCCTATAATGTCCTTTCAAAGTTTTACCTGTGTCTGTGTTGCTGGTTCTTGGAAAAAAATGTGAAGAAGGAGAACTTAGAAGTGTGGGATAACTTGGAAAGACCATGTACCAGGCTCTAACACATAGGAGAAAAAAAAAATCACAGAAAGGTGCTGCAAATAGACATCAGTAACATTTCTTATTCACAAGTGGGAAAGTCATTATGGAGATAACATGGAGTCAGTTTAGTTTTCTCTCCCTGAACAGCATTGACACTTCTTGGTTCTCCACATTACCTCAGAAGTTAAATATCTCAATGAAATATGGTCAAGTGAAGACTCTCAGAGCAAATTTCTGTGGAGGTTCAAGTGGGAGATTTTAATTCTGTTGAAGATGCATAAGAAGAAAGATACTGAGTGACATGCAGAAACTGCTCTGACAACAGAAAAGACCTTTCAATGAACTACATCTATTCAGTATGCTCTAATAAAAAGGCAGTACCCCTTCTACACAGCATCCACCTGTGCACCCCACCCACTGGAAGCTCTAACACACCCATCTATTTACCAGTCTTCCACTGGTCAAAACGAATGTGTTTCTTCACTCACTGTGCTGGTTTAGCAAACGGCCAGGGCAAGCCACAAACCAGACAGAGTTTTGTTTCTATCACACACACACCCCCACCCCCACCCAGGAAATAGAAGGGCAGCAAAGAAAAGAAAAAAAATCAACTGTTGGAAATTATAACAAATTTAATGGCACAGAAAGAGTAACAGGTGGGGAAAAAGGGAAAATATATATATACAAATATATACAACCCGAGCTCCGATGACTGGTGATACAGGCTGCTGAAAGGTCCTTCACTGCAAAGTCGATGGGGGTGAAAGAGAGTCCAAACCCCAGCACCCGATGCAGTCGGATGCTGCAGACCACGTGGCGAGCTGGTAACAAAGCTGGGCCTTCTCCGGGCTGGCTCCACGTGGCAACCGGCAGGCAAGGGAGCGCGGGAGCGAGGCAGAGAGCGGAAGAGAGAAGCTGAAAGAGAGCAGAGACGAAGAGACCAAAGAGAGGAGGCAGAAGCCCCCAGTCCTCCTGCCTTTATAGAGTCTGGCAGGAAATGGGAGGGAATATGATACCTGACACCCAGACCCCTTTTCACAACAGGGTCCTAAACTCCACCCCTTATTCACTGGGTCCTTGCAGCAAAAGCCAGTAAGATTTTTGCCTGCCCCTTTCAAACTATAACACTCACTTAATCACCCACCACCTTCCCATAACTAACTCTTTTCTTATGAGCATGCTAACTAAGGCTGATCAGAGCTGTGAGGAGGAAATGTAATTTTGTTCTCCAATTGCCCTATTCATTATTCTCCACAGCATTTACATTCTGCACAACATTAGGATGTTGCATATAATGTGATCATTTACTATGTGTCTGTGATGGTCAAATACAACGAGTAAAATAGAGTCTTCTGAGAGAATTATTCTACATATAGGAAAAACACAGCTTGTTTTAATGGGGTTTAAAAGTGATCAAGTGTAGTGCAATGTTTGCATAATACAAAGCCTTTGTTATCAGTCTTCTTTTATATATAGAATAAAGGTGGTTAATATTTACATAAGTCAAATGATCCATGAAACAACATACTACTTCTCAGATCAGTGTGGGTTGGGATGAATATTGTACCAAAGTGTTTGGTTGTTAAAAGATCCAGGGATAGGCAAAAAGAAGAATCATAGAATGGTTTGGGTTGGGAGGGACTTTAAAGATCATCCAGTTCCAATCCCCCTGCTGTGGACAGGGACACCTCCCACTAGACCAGGTTGCTCAAAGGCCCATTCAATGTGGCCTTGAACACTGCCAGGGAAGGGGCAGCCACAGCTTCTCTGGACAACCTGTGCCAGTGTCTCACCACTCTCACAGGAAAGAATTTCTTCCTAATAGCCAATCTAAATCTACTCTCTTTCAATTTGAAACCATTTCCCTTTGTTCTATCAGTACATGTCCTCATAAAATGTCCCTCTTCATCTTTCCTGTAGGCTCCCTTCAGGTACTGGAAGGCTGCTAGAAGGTCTCCCTGGAGCCTTTTCTTCTCCAGGCTGAACAACCCCAACTTTCACAGCCTGTCTTCAGAGGAGAGGTGCTCCAGCCCTCAGATCATCTTCACGACTCTCCTGTAGACTCACTGCAACAGTTCCATGTCCTTCTTATGCTGGGGACTCCAAAACTGGACACAGTACTCCAGGTGGCATCTCACAAGAGCAGATTAGAGGGGGAGAATCACCTCCCCCGACCTGCTGGTCATCCTCTCCTATTCAGAGAATTTTAGATATAAAAGTATTATCAGGTTCTAGGGACTGGGAAAACACAAAACCATTGTGTTTTTTTCCCCAAAACCAACCGCTTTGATCTGGCCCAGCTAGGAGAGTAAAGGAAGAGTTTTTCTGAAGCAGGAAACAAGATTTCAGAGGGGCTCTGGCTTTTCAGAAGGTTCCTTCTGCCATTCCTTTCCTTCCTTTTCTGCTCTCTTCCACCCTCCCTGCCTCCCTCCTTGCATGGATTGGTGCCAAGCTTTAGAAACCTTAAAACCCAGGACTGATTGATACAATATATTTTTTGCAAAAATGTGATTTTTCTGAAGAGATCCTTTCATATGTTAAGACTATGGTCAATGGGACACAGACATTGGAGCACAGAGATAAAACTCAGGTTAAAAAAGTATTTGCAATAGACTCTGCCGTGTTTCCTTGAGCACTTACAGTTTTTTCTGTAGTGCTCACCTGCATAACTGAAAGTACACAGAGAAAAGAATTATTTTCACAGGGAAAAATGCACAATTAAGTTTCTTTTTATGTAAGTGATTTTCCTTCTAAGAATTAGATATGAAATTACCAATGTCATATAAATGGTTAAAGACTTATGAGAAATGTCGTTTTTACAGCTTACTCAGAAGCACTCAGTCCTGTACATCATGTACACTTGAATTATTCATCCATTACCTGGTCTTTCATGAGATGGTTTTTATGCTTTGGAAGCAGTTGCTGTACAGATCGCCTGTACAGCTCCTGTACACATAGGAGAGGTTACACACAGTGTCCACAATTCAAAAGCAAGCAGAGGATGCTTTGACACAGTCTCTGCTCTTCTGTAGTGAAGGTCCCACTTCTTTCTTGAATAAAAAAGTCATGTAGGAATCTTTAAAATGTACATATTTTAATTAGAAAGTACTCAGCAATTTTTTTGGAAAGAGTGAATGTACTCTCAGGGACTAATCCACTCAATTTTGTCTCAATCACTTTTTCAGTTCCTTTGATTACCTATGAATTACTGAGAAGCATATATTGCTGTATTGCCTGTGTAGTCACTGCATTAATGATATTACTTTTTTGATGGAATCATAGAATCATAGAACGGTTTGGGTTAGAATGGACCTTAAAGATCACCTCATTCCAACCCTGTTGCCATGGGCAGGGACACCTCCCACTAGACCAAATTGCTCAAAGCCCCATCCAACCTGGCCTTGAAATTTTGAAACACTTCAGATTATCATGGATATGAAATGTGCTTTTTGGCAAGCATAACTTGCAAATCCTACCATGTTTCGGAACACCAAATGCAAAACAAGTCACAGTGTAATCAATACTGTTCAATACAAAATAATTGATGCTACATTGATACTGCTAGCAGAGTTGCTGGCACTACTGTAATATACATATTTCATGGGAAATAAAAATAATAAATAATAACATTTCTCCAATATGGAGAAACGGCTAACCATGGGAAAGAGAAAGTCTCATTTCTGTGGAGGTGTGTAGTGGAATATCCTATAAAAATGTGCTTTGGCAGGTCAATAACCATTGTCTTGTCTATGTGAAATATGTTTTTTCCACATAGCTAAAAATAAGGGTCTAATGTGATGTTGTTTTGTTGATAGAACAAGTTCTCCCCTCACTCTTTTGGACATGTTGCCAGTCTTACTCTGCTGTTTCTTTTGACATGTCTGTTCTTTGGGAACAGGTTGAATCTCTTGCCCTTGTGCAATGGTAAAAGAAGTTGAATTAAGAAAACTTGATTTGTGTAATTATGAAATTAAAACTGATGCCACAGACCAGCACATCCTTTTCCAGATCTGGCTGAGGTGGTGAAAAAGAGCTCAACTACCAGATCTCCTCACTGCTCAGCACCAGAAAGAAGCCACTGCTTCACCATGTATGTACCTCTGGTAGCAGCACAGTGTTTCTATATCTGCCCAAGAACAGTCAGGATGGCTAGTTCAAACCATTAGCATACCACGTTAAGTTGTCTGTCTTCTTTGAAGTGGATGAGGAAGACTCACCTGAGTCATGTGAGCTGTGGAAGCTCCAAAATGAGTGGTTATAAGAGGGGAGGGATTTTGCTGTCTCTAACAGGCATAACAGTTTACAAAGGGAACACCAGTTGTTGTGAGATTGAAAAGAATGAGTATGGAAGTAAAATTATCTCATTGCGACTTCTTGTAGTACTGTTTCCCTGCAGAGACTTCTAGTATATGAATCTGAAGTATTGATGTAGCATATCATCATAGTGGGTGGTTTTAAATTGCAGCAGGGGAGATTCAGATTAGGAAAAATTTTTTCACTGTAAGGGTGACTAAGTATTAGAATAGGTTGCCCAGGGAGGGGGTGGAGTCACCATCCCTGCAGGTGTTCACGAGGCATCTGGATGTGGCGCTGGGTGATACAGTTTAGTGGTAATGTAGGTAGGCGGTTGGTCTGGATGATCTTGAAGGTCTCTTCCAACCCTAATGATTCTATGATTCTGTCATAAACTAGCTGGGGTAAACAGTAATGCTCTCCTGTACAGTGGAAGCTCTTGAAATATGTGCTACATATAACTCTACATTTGCTTCAGAAAAAAATAAATAACTTTAAGATGATGTTGGTGTTTTCTCTTTGATTCTAACATTCAGTTAGACACTGCACAGGACTCAGAGCTGGGGAGGAGATGGAGAAGTCAGCGATTCTTCTTTTTTCCCAATGTGTTTCTGGCTGCAATATCTCAGTCAAACTCCAGCTTTCCAGAACAATAACTTTATTTACAAAAAGCCTGGAACAATGCTAGATATTTAAACGTGAAGATCCACTGTGCTCTGGACCCTCCCTGACACACATGGAGTTGAGAGGGAGAGTAACTGCAACTCTAGAATTGGTATCATCCTCCAAAGTTTAACCCAAAACATACTCAGATTTAGAGGAGGAAAACATAACACATACCTTTAAGGCATGTTGAACTGAACACCTGTGCCTGCTTTCTAGTTCTGTCCCCTGGGAATGCTTTTATAGTCTGACTGATCCAGCTGAGGGGCTGAAGAGAAGGTCCTGTGGCAGGGAACACACACCATCAAGGGCTGCTGCTACCAGCAAACACCCTCTTTGCATCTGATGGCACATCGAGGGCAAAGTCTTCCTTGCCAGAAGAAAAAAAAAATGTCTCAGAGGCAGACACTGAGTCACAGACATTTCTGTTTCTGGGTGGTGGTGTTGACAAACGTGAAAAAATCATTTGCAGTGACAGTATCTTGGCTTCATTAACCATGCTAGTAGTAGCAGATGTGTATTTGCTTCTCCAGAGTCTGGAGTAGTGCTGTGTTTCTCTTTCCTTGAAATCAACTTGTGTTTGCAATGGGGTGGATTATACAGCCTCCTGGTCATACCACGGACCCTGTGAAAGCCTGCTCCTCTCATTCCTCATACTCTGAGTAGGTGTAATAAATATGTGCCTGCCTTGGCTAATACATCAGCCTGAGGTGCTTGCCACTTGCACAGTGAGGAGGTTTACTCCCCACCTCAGAAAATAGTTATTGCACCTAACACATGTCATGCCAGCCGCAAAGATAAACTGAAGCCCCTAATCCTCACAATTTGTTCCTCATTCCTAATGAATATGGTTCTAGAAAATCACTCTGCATCCTTCTCCCTAGCAAGAAAGAAATTTTCAACATTTACTTCACTAGGTATTCTGTATATTTTGGGGCTGTAGCCATGTAGCCATAACTAAACCACTTTCTCCCAAGTTGTGTTTGGTATGGACTCCCCTGAATATGATTTTTTTAGACCCCACATCTGTCCCCCATGGAAAGCAAGGATATTTCTGCAAAGCAGTTTTTCAGCTTACACTGTCTGGAATAATAAATATCCATGACTGTGGGCCTCAGATATATGAATCTAAACAAATGTTCAGTTCTTAGTTAAACTGCAAGAAATCATCAGTCCTTGCATATTGACAGAAAGTGGTAAGTTGGTCAATCAACATCTGAGAGAAAGGACAGGTCAAATGGGTACCCACTGCCAAAAGAAACCTTCTTTGTACAGACATCCAAATCTAAGCTGGAAGTATCATCAGGCAATATGTTGTAATTATAGACAGACAGATTATCTATTACCAGGAATCTTTTTATCACATATTGTTCTGACTCGATGGCAAAATCAGCAAGGAGTCACTTGGCTCACCCCCTGCTTTGACTTGACAGCCAGGAAAGTGGAATTGAATGGGAAATCACTTTAATGAATTTGTGACAGTATCAGTGGGATCAAGAGAATAAGAAGGTAGGAGTGGTGCTGAGGATGATAACTAGGGGAGGCAGAGATGGGAGAGAAAGGCAAAGCAATTAATCTATGTTCCATGAAAGGGGCATGTCTAATTAGTTCCATACTGGTACCACACTGAGAAGGGAATGGAGCCCTGGGTAAGGGAATCTGTAGTAAGTGCAGGACCATCAGGTACTGAGAGGCGAATGGAAAATGTTTTGTCTCACAGGTGATCAAAAGCAGATCCTGCCTTCATCAATTTGGTCTCCGCATCAGCTGGCAAGTCTCTGTTATTTCACTTACAAGCAGGGCTAATCTGATACAGACATATTGATATAGATACAGGTATAGATATAGCTGTTAGAGATAGAGATAGGCATAAATACAGGTATAGGTATACATATAGGAACAGGAATAGGTACAGATAGACACAGATAGAGATACAGAGATACAGACACAGCCCTGCCCTGCCTCCCCACACAGCACCCTGACACAATCAGCAATAGCAACTAGATTAGCACCCAACAGAGTAGCCTTCTGGGAGTAATAAAGGAAAAAATAAAGCAAAAAGTGGTTAAGCTTTTCAGGTAAGTTTGGGTTAGACCTGTTTGGGGTTGGATGAACAGACAACAGCAGTTCGGAGAGAGCCAGGAAAGGACTGAAATCTCCATTGTCTAATTTCACCCCTCCTGTGTTTTGTTCCCAAATTTTCACCTTCCCTTTTCTCTTTTGCTCTATGCTGGTGAGATTTCATGTTCTGCAGTGAAATGGCTGATTGCAGACTTATCTTGGGAGAAGCAGCACAGAATTTTTTTCTGAAATGGCGAAAAACCAATGAAGATCTGTGAAGCCTTGGGAACAAATGCTACTCCTGCTTTTTTTAGTGTGCAAACCTTTCTGTTACCGACCTTGTGATCTTTCTCCAATGCCTTTATCTCTCTGTTTTGCTCCTGTAGTTTCTGCCACTTGGAAAAGATTTATTGGCAGTTGAAACTTTCATTATAAGTATATTTAAAAAAATCAAATGGTTGTCAGTGTCAAAGGTTAGGAGTTCTTCTTTAAATATTACATGACTTCACACATGGTTAGAAATAGAGATAGCAGGACTCTTTAACATTGCATACAAGTAGCACCTTAGCCCATTCTAATTGCTTTTTTTTATGGATCTCACTCTGATTCCTCTCCAAACATGCACACAGAGAACAGGGAACAGATTGCAAAGTCTGCTTTTGGGGAGAAAACAGTCTAGTTAGAGGTGCCCTATGCTTGAGAGGGATTTAGGGACTTACGCTTAGGGCTGTGCCTCTCCACACAAGCATCTCAGCCCATTGCATCTAGTGACAGGAGCATCATGAGGGCTCTCCAGAGTCCAACATGTGTCATCCCTTCAGGCCCACTTTTTCACAGCTGTCCCTACGGTCTCACTCTGCTGCCATCTCGCTGCTCAGGAAAGCTTGCCAGCATCACTCTTCTGCCTCCCTCAGTGCAGGCAGACTGCTCGGGGCTAGTACAACTAATTCAGAATCAGCTTTTACCACTCTCCTTCAAACAGTGGAGTTCAGCAGTTTTTCTCTTATGTGGAAATACATGTAAAGTTTCCAGATCCTTATCTAAATGCAATCTCTTGTTAGGGGAGCCGTTTCACCCATTGTCCGTGGAAAACTGTTTGACTTTCACTGAAGACATGGTATTAGCCTCCCAAATAAGGATGGATCAGCATGTTCCCAATTTCCTCTTCATAATTTCAACTAAAATTAAGGAATGCACATGACTTACCTCTAAGTGGAGAAGAGGTTGGATCCAGCACCAAGCAGCAGTACAATGAAAAATAATTCAAAGGGCCATGCTACTTTCTCCGGGACACAGGACCTGCCCTTCACATCTCTTCAAGGTGAGAACATTTCAAGTTCTGAACATTGATGGACATCCTGTGTTGTCTACCTCTGAAGAGACACCGGTTCAAGCCGTTGTCCTCCAAAATCACGGGCAAAGGCTCTGAGCTCGTTACACGCAATCAAGTTCCTGTGGCTTAGCCAGATGTCTGCTGAGCAATGATATATGACTGGATGCACACTCTTGGGCCACTTTCAGCTGCAAAGTAAAATGTACGGACCTAAAATCACCACAGAATAAAATGGGAAAGTCAAACCTCATAATTTCAAAATTTTCCAACAAAAAAGAAACACTAGAAATGGATGGGTTGTCACAGACTGTTTCAGTGGATATTAAACTGGCCTCTGAGAAAAGACTGTTCATCAACATATTTTTGGCCAGTTCTGTCAAAACGCTTTGACAGAAAATGTTCTGTGTTTTTTTTTATCCAGAGGTAAATGAAAGAGATAAATCTATGGCATTCTGACATGTGTCTGCTGGATAACTTCTAATGATTTGTTTGCTCCATCTGGCAAGAACTTAAAAGGCTTATTGTGTGATCACAAATAATGTCTAGTTATATGCTTAAGTTGTCATTTATAATTAGGCTGTTACAGTAGAACCTACTGCTGTATGACCAAATACAAAGAAAATTGTTAGATTAGGAAAAAGCAATCTGAAAAAATAACCAGGTGGCAAGAATATTACAACTTTGCAAAGCCCAGAAAAGGAAGAAAGTTGTGAATACTGAGTCAGTTATTTAATAAGAGCTTCAGAATTTCCTAAATTAGAAAAAAATAACATCTGTGCTTACTTTTTATCTTTACCTTTCTAAGAATAAGAATAAATCATTTTAGAGGAAGAAAATATTTCCCAATACAATATAACTTCCATTCTTCAATATTGGTAATAATAACGTGTTCATTTTTCTAAGGAACGCAAACCAATGACATTTCTGTGTTAAACAAAAGAGCACTACATACAGGAAAGTCTCAAAAGGGCAGCTTAGCTTCATAATCAAATATCAAAATGATTTTGAAAAATCTAATAATCTACCATCTCCCCACAACAAATAATACATCCAGCAAACACAAACTTAGAGGGGAAAAAAGTCTTCAATCACAGTAATAGTTCTCCTGCTGCCCAGTATATCAAATTACCTTTTCCTTTTCAAAACAATATATTTTCCCAATCCCATTTATTCCTATAGCCTCTGGGCCAGGTTCTGATCTCAGATACACTGGTCAAATCCAGAGTAACTAAACCAAAATCATTCCTTTCAAGTGGACTTTTTCTCTGGGTTAAATAGGAATTATTGGCCAATGTAGCTGCACAAATAGATTACACAGAGGTAATTTTTGTGTTTCAAAGCATGAACTCTCTGTACTGAATGCATCACATAACATGAACTTAACTGAGCTTTTGCCTAGCCAGAGCTATTGCAATACTGTTTCAAATGCAGCCTTTCTTTGTGTAACATACAGATTTTTTTCCCCTTTATTTGATTTCAATGTTATTTAAATACAGAGAGATGAGACTGAAGAGTCCTATGAAAAGATAAACTCTGTGCTAGCAATCCCATCTTTTCCAGACAGATAAATCTCTGAATCATCCAATAGCCTTCAAAATTCCACCTGATCTGAATGACCACAACAAAGTCCACCACTACCATCAACTGCACTGTCCTAGCAAGGTAACGTGCCTCCGGCTGGCCTTGGAGGTGTTGGTGGTTTCGTCCTGCCTACAGTGCCAGGTGCTATCCTAAGGTCCTGGTTCACACTTCTCCTGCTCTCACAGTATTAAGAGGTGAGTTAGACAAATTCCACAGCCTCTCTGGGTAACACATTCAGTGCTTACAATGTCCTCCTGATGTTTTTTGTAATGTCCAGACCGAACTTCATGAGCTGTGATTTGTGACCACTGCCCTGTATTATATCATTAGTTATTTCATGAGGAAAGTTTGCATCCATCATCTTTGAAACTGGCTTTAAATAGCTGCAGGCAGCTGTTGGGTTGCCCCAAGTTCTCTTCTCACCAGACTTGATGAGCCCAGCAAAGACTCCCCAGGGCAGAGCTAAGAATGCACTGTGCGACAGCAGTAGCTGTAAAGATGGAATAAGTATCTAATAATCCAAGAGTCTAAATATCCAATGATCACAACAACACAAGCACATTAAATATATTAAATCAGCATGCTTTTGGTGCAAAAGAAAATAACTGAAGTTTAGTCTAACAATGCATTTCCTACTGCTGCCAGGCTTTTTCGTGATGCACCTTCAAATGAGTTCTCCTTTCCTTGCAAGCTTCAGACTTAAAAATAAACTGAAGAGGGAGAAGGGAATGTAAGGGGCGAGGGGGGGGAAAGGGTGTTTGTTGAATGAATTGAAAGCAGCATCCAAACCTAGTTCTGATTACAAACGTCAAGTCTTTTCTGAAACATCTCAGAAGAGTGGAAGCCTGGACAGATTTATGGGTGTGCATACTCCACTGGTTTTTATTTTGGAGGTGTATATATATATATGAGCAAAGATTAAAAGCCAAAACAAATGTCTAAATCATCACATATTGGTGGTACAGTGGGATAAATACAGCATAGACCTCAAGATTCTAAGTAATGCTGATTGTAAAAGATAATTACATTTTTGCATTCAACTCACTGAGACTCAGGAAAAAATGCTTTAAGAATTATGAGAACAATTTCACCATTGCTATTACCTCCTATCATTTCTTAAAGTGTTCATTTTCTATTTTGATATGGTTTACATTAAAAAGAGAATGTATTATAGACTTGAAAGTGTGTTTATTTAATAAAATATACCAAAAGAGGGTGGTCAAATTGCATATCAAAACCCAGAACTTCCTGAAATACCACCCCCCCTAAAAAACATTGCCAGTAGTAAAAATACTGCCTTCCAGTATCAGAGTCCCTGTCATCTGACAGGTCCCAAACTGGTACATGTACAGAAATCTTTTCACCATTATTAAAATACAGCTGTTATTACTATATTACTATGTTTGAAAAATACTGCCACAGTTTTTTAAGGAGAATGTTGGGAAACTAATTAAGGAAATTGTCATTAGGAAAGCCAATGTTAAGGCAGGCCACTTGTAAAGCCAAGAGAAACTTATATCAGCAGATTTCTAAAAAGTGGTCCTTTAGTGACCACAAAGAGTGGGGATCATATTGTACACCCCCCTCAATTGACATGGATTGGATTCATGTACATACAGAATATCCAAAGTCTGAGGCATTCCTTGTATGAATTATAGACATAAATAAAATCAGTCAATAACATTCCTCTAGCCAGAGAATTAACCCTATAAAATCTGACTTTTTAATCTACTCCTTGTGGACAAATAAAGATTTAGTGTGCCCATGTGCGTTTTAAACAACTTGGCCAACCTACACATGTACCAAACTTTGCTGGGAGTACCAGTGCAAGTTTGTCTGGATTTTGTGCAGTTTCATCATACAACAAAAGTACAAAAAAAGATGATTCTGCAACTAATCAATATCTGGAGGGGATGTCAGTTATTATATTTACAATTGTGCTAGGATCTCAACAGATATTCCTGAACTTTTCTTCAATCTTAGAGGAAATGCCAAGCATTGATAACATACAATTTATTACTTTAGCAGTTGCCATCAGTGTTTGTTTCCTGTAATCTGACAGGCACTGTATATCCTTTACAAATAACAGTTGTATCTGACTAGTCTCCGCATGACTGTCCTGAAGTAGTTCTGACCGGATCACATTCCTGTCCACGCATAACTGAAATATTCAAACCAAAGGCCTTTCTGGTAGTCTATGATGCCTATATAGCAAGATCTAGCAGAATCTTTAGAACTTTGCATGTTCTCTCTATATAACTGATGTTTAAAAAAAAGATTTTCAAAGCTCCTGAAGTTTGTTTCTTCCCCCAAGGATGTGCCCGGTAGAGCTATCGGTTAAGTACGCTCGTTTCCTACAATAATACTGATGTACATTTGTAAAATCAATGAAATTATATTAGCAAATGCCTGGTGTGAGAGGATTGAAAAGCATGTACAAAGAAGATCGGATTTGGTTCTGCAAACGCTGCTTCAGACTGGGGAGCTTGAGAATGTGATGTGATTTTTAAGAGTAGTTTCAATATCTAATGCATTTCTGACCTCTTTGAAATGCACAGGTTCTTGTATCAACAGAAGTGGACATCAGTAGGGCCCATGCTTTATATAATTTTTTAATTTGAATTCTTTATTATTTAAAAGTCATCTCAGTCAAAGAAAAAGACACTTCACTTGCTTGATCATGAGTTTTAAGCAAGTAGAAATGGTAAGCAGAAAGTTTCCTCCTTAGGAGTCTAATGCTGTTACAGTGCTGATTACGGAACATAAAAAACACACTCTGCCTACCTTGCTCAGGATAATAAATCACTAAATTGGAAGCTTCAGTTACCTTATAAAGTTTGATAACAGCATTAATAGAATTAACAGCATATCTACCTCACCAGGAGATTGTTAAAAACAGAAGCTCTAGCAACAAGAAAAAAGTTTTTTTTAAAAAAAAGATTCAAAGACACCTATAGAAACCTATTTTTATGGGCAAATCTCAATGTATTTCTCATGTTTGACAGTAAGGCAGTAACTGTGCTCTCTTTTGTTCTCTCATAAAATTATACAATCCTTTTTAAAAACAATGGCAGAAATTCTATCCATTATTGCTTCTTGTTTGGGTTTCATGCATAATTAAAGTTGGACAAAGGCAGCCTCTGATCAGACACTAACAAGTAGAATCAAAAGAGTACAGCAGCAACCTGGTGCTGATAAACAGGAATTCTGAAGGACTGATAAGAAGAGAGCCATTGTAATCCAGGAGAGGATTTACTAGCCTCTGTTCGGTTTGTTTGCTGGCTTCAGGGCAGGATCATCTTTTGTAAAAAATACTGAGTTTTAATTGCTCTTCAGTATACCCAGGTTCAACACATCTTGAAGCCAGTCAGATTTCCATCAGTTTCAGTGGGATTGAGATCGCACTGGAGATGTGAGAAAAACCCTACATATTTCCTCTTCCCAACCTGCCTTTGTGAAGCATTCAAGTGAATTTGAAGTCTGCTCCAAACTATCTTTGCTTTGCTTTTTCACCCCCTGCCCTTAAAAAATGGATAGATTTGAATTTTACTTCTATGTAAAAACGGCGAGCAATATGCAGTAAAAAAATGTCTGTGAAGCTGTTAAGAAGTGTGTGTAAAATGGGAACGGGTCCTACTCTCAGTCTGGCTGTGTGAAGCCGAAGCAGGATTTAGAAGCTCCTACAAAAATAACTCATGCTGGCTCTGTATGTTGAAGTGTGAGGAAGCTAGCGAGGAAGGCGACATTTTCCCCCAGGCTGTACAGAAGCAGCAACTGTTCTGGGATCAATGCAGTTTCTCTCACAGCTGATGTGCATCTCCTGACAGCATACAGAGCAGTTGAATCAGCA
>VZRW01011373.1:462639-555191 GCA_013398125.1 Aegotheles bennettii | reverse complement strand
TTTCCTCTTAGTAAACAACAGCATTGTTGTGTGAAGAACCTGCACATTCCATGTGTAATATTCCATACTAATCCAATGTTCTCCCTCAGCCTTTGCAACTGTCCTCAGCTTAAGACGTCACCTTGTAGACCTTGGAACATGGAGGAGAACAGGGTTAGGCAACTCAAATAACAGTAAGGTTACTGTGGATGCTGATGCTCATAAGAATGTTTCGCAACTCTGATACGCTGGACTGGATGTGGAAGAACTGAAAGCAGGACAAATTGCCTTATAAAACATTTTCACCCAATAGATGTTGATGGGCTAATGTCTGCACCTAAACTGAATGCAGAAATAATAAGCTTTTGAGGGAACACTGTGCCCTTTCTAAGTATCTCAGAAAAGTACCCTACAAGTGGCTAGATGAGCAAAGAGAAGGTTTGGGGGAAAAGCACAGGGCGGGGCAAAGCAGAGTTTGGTTGTGCCGTGGGCACATAACTCCCTTTGAAGTCCCCGGAGGTCTAGCCAGGAGAACTTCGGAGCCCAAAGAGCAATCCAGTCTGCCCCAAGGCAGACACCCAAGGCTTGGTTTAGGGGCCACCTAACAGGAACTCAATCAGACATAGCCTTTCTAACTCCCTTCCTTGTGATGACCAGGACTCTCACAGCTACCTGTACATAATGTCTGGTGGTGCCTGAGATGCCCTGAGTGATCCCTGCTCTACAGGGGTCTGGGTCTCCAGCAGACACTCTGTCATAGATTCCACCCTGTGCAGATTCCTGTGGTATCCCAAGGCATCTCAAGTAGATGTCTGTGATCAGAAAATTGAATTAATTCATGTTTTAGAAACTGAACTCCTGGAAAAAAAACCCACAGAAGCAGCATTTCGTATGGAGTTTTATTCAGTACTGGGCTCAGGTACCTACCAGAAAAGGACTTTGTGCAGCTAACATTATCTTTGTAGAGGCAGCAGTGATAAGAGCACAAACCCAACTAATTTTAAAAAACTGACTTAATGAAATCTCTTGGGAGTTTGACTCACAATCGGATGGAGTGGGGAAGACCTGAAAACCAGACATCTGCCAGACCCAGGAGGCTTCAAGATCTTGACCTTAATGTTCCCTACCACAGGTGCTATCTGTCTTCCAGTCAAACATCTGAAAGAAAGGAAGCAAAAATCTCTGAACACTCGCTCCACAGAACAGAGCTTGGACAAGGCTGACATACCTTAGGTTCCTTTGGAGGGGTGGGGGATTGTCAAGGCAAAGGTTGAAGCTAATCATCTTTTAACTGATTATATTTAAACGTCTTTGGGGGTTCTGACTCTCTGGAAGTCTTGTAAAAGCCTGATTGATTACTCTTGCCATCTCCGATTACAAAATTTCCCCACAGTTCTAAGTCAATCTGGGGTAACAAGAGCTGGGAAGTTTACTAGAAAACTGTAAAATAAAATTCATTTTTTACCTTACTGAAAAGACCTGTGAATAAATCTAAGAGACCTATGACAGCTCATAAACTATAGGAGACACCTAATTCATTAAATATTGCCAACTATTAACATTTATAACCACAGGATGTAGTGTATATGCATACGTAATCTCTGGTGATCAACACACAGTGTGTGAGTAGTTACAATGCAAGCCCAAATTATGCAGCAGAGTCCTCTGTGTGTTGAGAGTTTTATACTGAAAAAATATTTTTAAACACTTTATTACTCTTCTTTAACTTTATGGTTATTAAACATTAATGGCTGGATGAAAACCAAAACTTAGAATTAAAATGTAAAACCAAAATATATTTCAAAAGTTTTCTGTCTGTGTTCTGAAACATTTTCTCTTTTTTGTGATCATTAAAAATACTTCCTGGAGCTCATTTCACACAGCTCACAGTTCTGTAGACTCCATTCTGGTTTGTTAAAATACAAATTCCCAGTCTATGGAGTGAAATTTTATAATCTGCCTTTCTTCAGTTTGAGGACTTGTGTGGGTAAAGCAAGAAGGATTTGGCAATATTTTTATTTTGAAGTAAACCTACTGGTGGGAAATCTGTTTCTAATATAGCTTTGCTTCTATTTCTGAGTTGTCTACTATCCAAAACAGATTTCTTAAATAATATTTGTTTTTCTCTGTTATTGTATATTTTTATTATATTAATGCCTAAAGATCTTTACAAGGTTTGTAATCCCATAGTAGTAGATCATGAATAAATGGAAAAAAAGCTAATGTGTGCCCTGGAGGCCTTACAGTTGATAAATATGTGTTTAGTTGCTTAAAGAAAAAATTTTCTGCACATTTCTTGTTTGAAACTATTAATTTCAGCTGTCCACTGCAAGGGTTGTTCTGTGTCCTGTATCACAGGTTACTAATTTTATTGCTTAATTGGATGACAAACTTCTTAAGCAATAGAAAGATGAATGGTGAACAGTAAATAGTACATTTCCTAGAGGAATTTTTGGGCAAATGGCCACCTGTGCTAAAAACTGTGAAACAACTGAGGACTCATCAATATTCACACAAACATTTGACAGTTCTCCAAATGTTTGCAAATTAGTAACATGGCTCTACAAATAACGATGACACTGTACATTTACTGGGAAAAAATTAGAATATATAGACACAGTGTTGAACCGAGAATGCTTCCAGGTGCTTTCTGTTTACAGGTTCTCCTCCCTTTTGAATTATTTCTCCATCTCCCTTCTTAAGGTAAAGAAATACTGTCACATACGCCACTGTCAAACACTTCTCTAAAACCAGCAGCAGCACACTTGGCTAGAGATAGAGTTTTCCAGTGACACCACATGTTTCAAACAGAGTACCAAGCACCAGAGATATGGCAGGGCAACACCTTTATAGAGATCTCCCATAGAGACGGTCTGGAATAGAAATTCTTCTCAGGAGGGCAATAATTCCAGGAATGTTATCATAAACCCCCTGACATCCATTGCTATTAAGGAGAAACATGCAGTAAAATTCCTGCCCCTTCTAGAGACATCTGTACACAGATATCCATTTTTTCTGAACACGTCCAGAAAACAACAGTAACCAACACAGACCCTTGTGTATCCAAGCAATTAAACCCACGGCAATTAGAAATAGACCATTTAAGATAATAGCATTTTTCAGAGATGAAGAAAAGCCACAGGTGGTAAATTGTACACTGAAAAGATTTGCTAAACACACCAGAAGACCAAAGATTTGTAATTGCATACTTTGTTGATAGAACAATGGGGACATCAACACATCTTCTTTAAAAGAACTCAACAACAAAACAGGCAAAGAATCATCTGAGATACCAGTGTAACACAAACCCATCTCTGAATAGTGATTCAACTGAAGTTATGAACAGTACAAGAGGAAATATCTTGCCAGTCTACAACAATGCATTACTAATTACGACAAAACAGAATTAGTTCAGTGAAAAAGAATCTTCTAAAATATTTCTAAAAAGAGAGGAAAAATTGTAAAGCAAAATGTTAGCCCTTCCTAATTTTACTTCCAGCTCAGAAGCAGAATGACTGCTTACTATTTATATGGCACCACAAATGTGCATGGCTTCTTTTCTGTAATATATAATCAATTTCCCACTCTAAAGATCTCACAGTCTAAGCATCAGATCTGTCAAATGTTACCATCAGAGACAAAGTTTAGCATCCTGAGTACTCCCTTTCTGAAACTAACCTTTAACTCACCTGCTGCTCCTGTTCTGCTAGTGTTCATGAAAAAAAATGACATGCAGAACATTCTCAGACTGATGCTGTGATTTCACAACAGACACCACTCTGTGCCAGAAATTAAATAATCAATACTGTTAGAAGATAGAAGTTAGATTGTCCCATCAGGCTGTTGGAACAAATAACAATCACAGTATAGACTGAAATATTAATTGCTTTTTTAATGAGACCTCCAGTAATATTTATTGTTAAATGAACTAGAAGAACATTTTCCTACCCTTACATATTACTGGGAGCTTCTTAGCACTTTCATTTTGTAATCCTGATGTTACCAGAGCGACAAAACCTCTGGTGTATTTCTGAAAGTGATGGAAGTGTTGCTGGACAGGGAGAGCAGCTCTTCTGTGCTTTACACAAAAGGAAAATGGGATTTCCCAGTGCACTAACATGACGGCTCCCAGTTCAGCTACATCAGTAGACGCTGGAAGCTTGCAAAATGGGGAGGATGAATAAACAGAGAAATTAGTAGAAAATCTTAAAAGTGAAAAAACAACAGAACTGACGGTTGTTGTCAACCAAATACTATTTCAATTTTATAGATGAACATGACAGTAGAAGCTGATTTACTTCATAGAAGAGTTGCATCTGCAAGCTTTGAATGACTGTTATTACTCCTCTCCTTTCCAGGGCTCTTTGGAGATTTTTCCCATGCTATTCATTCCTTCTTTATATGTATTTAATTTTCTTTTTTTTTTTTTTTATCATATGAAGTTTCAAATAATTTTTTCTTTGAGAAAACCCAGTAACTGACATCTTAAAGAAGGACCATTCATGGACATAAGGACACGTACCCCAGGGGAGCTGAAAAACAAGCCACCTGAACAAGGATTTGAATTCAGTTCACTTACAAAGAAATGCTGATATTATCTACTTCTTGAAAAGACTTTTCTGCACAGACCAGAAAGTGGAGGAAGTAGAAAGCCTTCTGACTACTAAATGTTTCCCTTTTATCGGGTTTCTGTGATATCCTGGCAGAGATTGATTTATAAAGCCAGTGGTCCTTAGTAGTTGCTAGGAAACAGTGCTCTGCACTCCATCTGCACACGAGGGGATGTGCAACCAGAAAGTGTGGTTTCTAATGAAGTAATTCTTCTGACTTCAACCCTGAACAGAGAAATTTCAGTGCACGGCTTCCCTAGGACAGCATAAGCAAGTTTTAGCCCTGCGTGCATATACTGGGGCTTAAAATAAGCACAGCTAAACTGAGCTCTTAACTGGTTTTTTCCCAGGTCCAATGACCATGTTCCAAGTGCAGAATTTGTTCATTTTAGAAATTTAGGAAAACTAGGGATAAGCTGAAAGGGACTTCCTGTGCCATATATCCAGTTCTTTGATATTTCTGGTATAATCCTCTTCTTATATTTATCAAGCTTCATCTTTACAAAGGACAGGATTTTGTCCATTACAAACTGCACTGGTAAATAGCAGTCCTCTTTTAATTTCTAGCATAAATTTATTCCTGGAATTTCATGTGTGTGTTGCCCTTTCAGCTAACAGCTTTCTCCTCCTTGGCTTTAACACCTCAGTGTATTTATAGGCAGCAATCCTACTTATCTCCTCTAAGTGTGTTTTTTGTTTGACTAACCAAACCCAACAAAAGCCCCTTACTTGTGCATGGTAAGATCTCTTTTCCTGTTGTATTGCAATGCAGCGCTTCTCTGCATTTCCTTGTTTGAATTTTTCTTTCTTGAATATAGGTGCATGGTGGTTCCAAGTAACATATTACAGTACATCAGTGTCTCAGCCTCTCTACTGGAAATACTTCTGCTACTACCTAGTATATGTTTTTTTTTTCACATCAATGGCTCCAAGACATCCTGTGACTGACAAATACAAATCCTTTTTTTTTTCCTTTTTTTCTTCCCATTTTCAATGGGTAATATCCATTCTTGTTATTGTTTCTTAAAAGTATCACCCTGGATTTTGTTCTACTTCATCTAATCCCACCCTATTATTGTGGGCATCCAGTTAACCAGATTCCTACTGTATTTGCCCTGTTGATATGGTTGGGTGCTTCCTAGTTTTGTACCTTTAACAAATTTAATTACTGCACATGCATTTCTTGATCACTAATAAAAGTACTTAGGGAATGTCATTTGGAATCTCGTTCTAGAGCACTAGTTTCCCTTTCAGCATAATCCATCACTGTCTGCCCTTTGGGCAGTTCCTTGTACTAATTCTCATCTCATAGGATACTTAGCAATTATGCAAAACATTTTACTGAAGATCAGTAGGTAGGCTACAGCTACTGTGTTACTATGTTTTGCTTGGCTAAAAAAAATCAGTTATTGAAGAAGCTCGAAACCTGGTCCCTCTTTGTAAATTATTGTATCTTAGAATATCTTTTGTTACTCCCCATGTCTTTAATTTTCCCAAACATCTTGTACATCAAATTGGCTTGTTTGTGTACTCAGGTTTGCCCCTTAACATTTTTTTAACTGAATATATCACACTTTCTAGACTCCATTCAGATGGGCATACCATCTTGAGGAGTTCTGGTACAAACTTTGTGGACCCATTTCCAATTTCCATAATCCAATTCCCCATAAGCAGTCCAGCTATTGTATCTGTGTTCCACCTTCTCATCTTCAGAGGGAGAGACAAAATATTAATTGTTTTGGAGGGCATTACTAAAATAGCTTTAAATTGTATCCTTACCTTTTTTAAAATTATTTATTCATCATGATTGGGGAATCTTTAATTCTTTCTTCTCTTTTTGCAAGGTCTAAGTTATCCCAGGCATTCACAATTCATATTCTGATCTTTCACTTCCAGTCCTCCAAGTTCTGTTTTATTTTTCTGAGCAAATTCCATTTTGATTCTTGAAGATTCTTTGGTAAATCTCAACAGCTTATTTAGTAGAATTATTTGTCTAGAGAGTTCTGGAGTTCTCTTCCCTGAGAATACGAATTTCAGACCAGCACTCTACCTCAATCCACTGCCTTTGCTCTTCAGGCTGCTTCGCGACAACATAGCCTGCCATTTTACAGCTAAAAGTCTTAACTACCAACTTGTCTTTGTGTATATTGCCATTTCATCTAAGTTGAAATTTGATCAGTACTTAATAGCATATTATTTTCTTTAATATTTTCTCTATAATGTCTTTGCTAATTGTCCATTACCAGCTTAAAATGTTACAATCTCTTAGTAGTTCCAAGGCTCCTTGGAAAAGGAGATTTTTCAACCTCCAGTCTGAGAAATGACTGAATTCTCTGTGAATGTAGCGTCTGTCCTCCAGTCTATGACTGAATCTTAAGCCTCCAGTAATAATACAATCATCTGGTAGTTTATGTCTCTCAAGATAGTAAAGCAATCTCAACTCCAACGCTCATTGTAAAGCCCAATCCCTTTCCCACTACAGTCACTTTCAGAATCCTTTCCTAACACATTTTTGACACTGTGCTGGTTTAGCAAACGGCCAGGGCAAGCCACAACCCAGACAGAGTTTTGTTTCTATCACACCCCCCCCCAGAAAATAGAAGGGGAGTAAAGAAGGAAGGCTCAACGGTTGGAAATTAAAAACTATAACAAATTTAATGGCACGGGGAGAAGGAGTAACAGGTGGGGAAAAAAGGGAAGATGTATATATACAAATATATACAACCCGAGCTCTGATGACCGGCGATGCAAGCTCCTGAAGGGTCCTTCACTGCAAAGCCGATGAGGATAAGAGAGTCCAAACCCCAGCACCTGATGCAGTCGGAGGCCGCAGACCACGTGGCGAGCTGGTAGCCAAAAGCTGGGCCTTCTCCGGGCTGGCTCCACATGGCGACCGGCAGGCAAGGGAGCACGGGAGCGAGGCAAAGAGCGGAAGAGAGAAGCCGAAAGAGCCCAGAAACTCCCTGTCCTCCTGGCTTTATAGAGTTTGGCAGGAAATGGGAGGGAATATGATACCTGATACCTGATACCTGACACCTGACACCCAGACCCCTTTTCACAACAGGGTCCTAAACTCCACCCCTCTCTCACTGGGTACTTGCAACCAAAAGCTGTAAGAATTTTGCCTGCCCCCTTCAAACTATAACAGACACATACTGATCTTCTATTATCCACACTGTTAATTAACATTTCTTTACTGCCAGCCATATTCTTAACATATAATGCTAACACTGATGTTAACAATTCCTTCTGCATTCCTTTCACAGTGTGCACCCTGCAGTACTTGTACCCCAGTTGCAACTGGTATTCTATCATGTTTCTTTTATTCCTCTAATATCCTGTTTCGTGTCATGCACCAATAAGCCTAATTCTTCCATCTTCATGTGCAGGTTGCTTTGTTGCATCTGTTACTGCCGCCTCACTTCACCTGGTTTCCTAGATAGGTTAAGTACAGTATTTGCACTGATTTATTTTATATACGGTCATTGAAGTTTGGGGGCATTTTTTCCCCTGTGCTTCCTGCTATCTGGTACTCTTTTATCTTTGATATATCCTCACTGATTTGATTTTATTTCCTCTGTGTTAAAAGAAGGTGAGGGTAGTATAGCTGTCTCCCCAGGTTCCCTTCTTCTTCCCCTTCTGCAATTTAAAACTCTTCCTGTCTATCATGGCAGACTTTTTCCTAGGAGAACCACAATCCAATGATTCAGGTGGAAAAAATCCCTAGAAAAAACTCTTTATGGGAAGGCCCCTTTCTGTAATTTTCATTCTGCACCTTTGTAGTATACTGCTACCATTACTATCTTTTTCACTGTGGGCTGTATTTTTCCTTTATTTGATACTACATTAAAACTTTATTTTCCTTTCTCTTCTCTCTATCTGAGTATTTATACCATGATCATCACCTTAGGAACTGGTTTTATTTAGGCAACTAGAGTGTTTTATCAGAACACTAACAGCATTTCAAAATGCTTTTCTACATGGCCCTCATCTCAGTCAAAAATAGAGTGCATTTTCTGGGTGCTCCTTTCTTCTTGGTGTATGTCTGTATTTCCAATAATAAATACCTATTTCAGTTACATTATAGATACAGACACTTTGCTATAGATGGGGACACAGGCAGGAGAAGTTTGCAGGCTGAGATAATATCTTTATTACACCAAATGGTACAGTTGGAAAAATTACTCAAACTTTTCAACATGAAGGCATATCTTAGGGTCACTTGGTGACTGAACTGTTAAAAATGTTAATAGATCTTAACGTCTAAATGGTCCTTGAAGGTAGAGAAATACTTCTTAAGTTTAGTGCTGAAGTGACTTGACTGAGTCACAAGAAAACCTCTGCAGCAAATTCAGCATCAGAATCAAGTGACAGGGGCCTAAAATACATGCCATTCTTGATGACACCATTAATGATATCTGTTAAGAACTAAATGGAGAATAAACATGACTTACTACAGAAAATTCATTAAATATTATGAAGTTACTATAACAGAACACTCTAGAATAACTACCCACTGCTATATAGTCATCTATCACTTTAAAAACTATTCAAAAAAGGGATAATGTAATCCAAAGGGATTCCAGAACAAAAAGATAAGAATGAAGAAACACAGATACACACCTAGATGCCATCTCCAAACAAGTTGTGTAACCATGTGCTTACTTGTGGAAGCAGAATGACAAGCAAAGGACCCTATGAACAGCATAGGTCATACATAGGATAACAACAGAAGCAAAGACCTAACTTGAATAGGTGCAGGTATAGATGTCCCTCCAGCTTTTCACATTTTGTCAATGGGGTGGTCAGTAGCTCCCACCCCACCTGTAGTATGCAGTGTACAGTTTTGATCTAAGAATTACATGACCTTGCAGGGTAATGGAAATGGGATGATGTGTCATAGCATTATTCAAGATAGTGCATATAACTGATATATATAATGGCTAATAGCAAGAATTACAGTAATAATATGAACATACAACCTGGAAGCAACTCAGAAGAAAGTCCAAGTTTATCAAAAAATCAGTAAGAATTGACACTGTGGGAAAGGAAATGCAATTCTAGATAGACCGGGCGAATGTCTCACCAGAGACAAAGCAGCATGAACTTCACTACCCAGAGCATTGAGAAGGTCTCCCCAGCCTGTTGTGTGGGCCTTTTGGGGCTCTCGGATAGGAGCAGGTGCAGATCATAATCAGGGGAACAGAGAGCCGAGAGCATGTCTGGTAAGGCTAGGAAAATAAAAGCTGCGAGAAGATATCATGCCTCTCTGTAAACACCTGCAGTAAGTAAGCACCAGGGAAAGTAAGAGCTATTTAGTCCAAAAGCCAATACTGGCACAAGTACAAACAGACACAAACTGACCATGAATACATTTACACTGGGAATTAGAAGAAGGCTTCCAATCCCACTGGGATGAAAACCTATAAATCTCTTCAAGCTGAGATTAGTCAGTTTATTAACAGTGATCTAATGTCACTGTTCAAGAGAACTGAAACCTGATTCAGTGTCCCACAAGGCCAGTCCAGGTCCTATGTTTCTTCCTAAATAATAAAACCTAGTAATTAAACAACATTGCCTCTTCAAAAACTGACTGCTTAAATAACCTGTCAACTGATGCTATGATGTCTTCTTGGAAGAGGATATACTGTGGTGAGGAGCTTGAGCAGCTCAGTCCTGCATCTCATCTCACAGAAAGCATTAAACATAAGGTGTTACAATGAAAAAAACTGTAAGGAACATTGACATCTATTTAGAAGTACCTCTATAACAACAAACACATGCCTGTTACCCCTTGCAACTATTCTAAATAAAAATATATATAAGCATATGTTTACAAGGACTTTAGGGGTATAGTTCCTCAGGACAGGAAGTCTGTCCCTACACTCATTGTTTTCAAAGTTAAATACAAGCCTATACAAGTAACCACAATTTTAGATTATTTCTGTTGATGGCCTGTTGAAGCTACTTCATTAGCCTCGGGTGGGTAAGTGATTACTGTCAGGTACTCAGACCTTTTTGAACAGTGAGACATCTGAAATACTGTGCATGGGTCCTCTTTCTTATATCCACAGCAGAGGTGTAAATATTCACAGGCATTTGAGCATCACTTAAGCAACAGCAATAAAGACCCTGAGCGTTTTGTAAGAATTAATGACTGCCTGAGAATGTTAATAGCCTGAGGTGGAACTTTGGGCCATTAACTCCAACTGGTCATTAAACTTCAGGAGAGGTCCAAGGTTTAGGTCATTATGACAGTTAGAAATACTAGGGGGGGAAGGTATATTTACATATGTTGATTTCACACCATTTCTTCTATACTGTTGTAGATCAAAGCTACAGATAGACTAAAGAATCTACAGATCTCTAGATGCTGGTAACAACTGTCAACCTTCTTCATCTCGATGGAAAAGACTGCAAATATCAGCACTTCTGAAAATTCCCAGCCAGGCTGGAAACATTTTCAGCGTTTGTAAAACATTCACAGAAGCAGGCAGGTAGTTCCGAAAATTTCTTAAAATAAGCCCCTGAGAATCAATCCAGACTGCCTTGTTAGGGCCACAGACCCTGATACATATAAGCGCACATATGAGGTGGGGGAAGGAAGGTGAGCTCGATATAGAAAGCAAAAGAGGTGAAATTCACCCAGATCCAACGTATGGCTCCTCTTGAAGTCCCAGATGAACCTTGATGGTACTAAACGTGCAGGTCTCCTCTCAGCCTCTCCACAGATTCCTAGTTTACATGGTCTGTGCATTTCTGATGGTACACATCTTTGCCACACATGTCAGAGAAAGGATGAGGACTTAGTGTGCTCCCAAAGGGCAAAAGTGACACCAGCTTGGGGGTTGTCTGTCTCATGAGATGCTGCAGCTCAGTGGAGACCCAAGAGGAGCAGGGCACCCTGAGCACACAGCTCTGGGCTCAAGCACCCAGTTCAGAAAGGATACATAGCCAAAGGCTTCCAGATACCCTTTACAGAAATGAAGTTGTTGAGGGAGGTGAAAATTCCTTGACTGGTATGAGGTATCCAAGGGTGCTCTTTCATCTGGCAATGGAGCTGCTGTAATGGCTAGATGCCTTTCAGAGAGTGGCTCTGCTCCCCCACTTGCTTTTCTTCCACCTCCTGACTTCATGGCCCCGGCCCTTCTTGATAACTTGGTAATCCCATTCAGCTCACTAAACTAGCATAAACCTGGAGGGCAGGGGGGATTCTCTCTTTTCTTGTCTAGTTATCTGGGAAAGAGTGAGTTTACAACAAGGAAATGGGGATGGAGAGACACCAGCCACTGAGATTAGGTCACTCTAAGTGGCACGCCATTTCCCACAGCCAGAAAGAAGTACGAAGCTGCAATGATTTGTAAAGCTTATCAAACAGGGCAGAAAAATCCCACAGAGAAGTCTGGCCCATGAAAGACAGTGGCAAAATTCCCACCCATTTCACTGGAGACAGGAGCTCACAGATGTTCTTTGCCACATCTTGCAAAAGATTTCCTGTTAATTCCTAGTGGAGAACAGAAGAGTACTAAAAAGCTTTAGAACGACAAATTAAAAAATGAGCTAAGTAACCATATTACTCTCAGTTCTTTGGAACAATTAAAACATAGAGACAAGTAGCATTTCAGATACCACATCTAGGTACTAAAAAGAAAAACTGCTCAGAATGTATCTAATTCCTAAAATGTTTTTGCCACAGCAAGATTGGATACCAGGAACAAAGTAGTGTGCTGGCAAGGAGCCAGAGCATTCCTGGATCGCACATACTTTAGATGAGCCTGGCATTTATTACAACAGTGCAAGAACACCTCCATAGTCAAGGGTCAGTGAACATTTCCATTATAAACAAAGAAGTTAAGGCTCTAATAGCTTGCTTGTTTCAAAAGTCTCAGTAAAGAACTAAAAAAAAATGTGTAGAGAAAAGCCTGACAAAAAATGCTATCAGACAATTTTAGTTCAGAGATCTTTCAACCCCAATTTTTCCAGAGCCTGGAAAAAATAGCTTGTAATATTGTTTTTTAAAGCTTTTAGTTTGCTGGCAGTTCTGGAGGCAGTGCATGGGTTTTTTGTCTGTGGGTTTGACCCATGCATAGTTGGGGCATAGTTACAATCTCTGCCCTCGGGGTTCTCTTCTTATACAGGAATCACAAAGCACAGCAGCACATTTACAGAGGAGGTTATAGCTCACACTTTCTGTGAAGGGACTGGCAAAGTTTAACACACCTGCTAGACACATCCTTCTGGACAAACATTATTTTGCCTTCACGGGTCAGCAAGCTACCTCCCTACCAACCACATTTTAAATTGAGATTGTACAATGCCATGGCAAGCCCAACCAACCATGGGAAAATGAATATTAATGTCCGTGGCTGCTTTTAATAAAAACATGCTTTGCGTGAGTCACCATGGCCTCTGGCCTACCCCAGCACACCAGACCCTGTGTCAGGGTCAGTGACCCAACCAGAGCTCTGTGTAGGAATGTGGAGCACTGTTAGTTACTCATTAGATGGCCTCCAGTGTGTGCTGTGCCAAAAGCTCGCTAGAAGCAGGACTTGTAAAACACAACTATTTGTTCATGATGCAAGAATGATTTTTGGTGTGTGATAGTTGCACCAAAGGTAACAGGTACCTGAGACTGTACCTCAGCTGAGATTTCAGTGGGAGCAATCTCTACTTCCATATAAAAACTGAACACAGAGTCTCATAGCATATTTCAGCCAGAAATTACTATGATGGTGACTGAAACTGCTGTGGCACTGGCCTGTTTGAAGGAACTAATCAGGATTTTATCATTTACCTCCTGCTTTCCCCTAAAATGTTAACCCAAATTGTTAGTAGGAATACGGACAATACCATTGCTCTACTAATGGAATAGTGGTTTGGAAAACAGGCTCTCTTGCCTTTGAATTAAAATCAGGTACACTGCTTTTGTAGATCCAGCACTGTGCTGCTCAAAAGTCATGCTTCCTGGGGTATTTATGATCAGATCTAAAGTACTGGCACATCCAAATAAATTACAGGAATCCATATTTTAAAGAATAAGCTAAATACTAAAGCATTCACATTTTTCAAGAGAAGGACAAGAGCTGGACAACTACTGTGAAGCTCCTTCTATTGGCAAGAGTATGCACCAGTTTCACCTGTGTTAAGGGGCATTGCCTTCCAAAGGGCAGGTTTTTAGGACATGTTAGTTAGGTGTAGTTAGCCAGAACAATAGCACACCTTTAAATCCTAGCTGAGACAGTGCAAGCATGTGCTCCCTGAGGACTCATCATGGTCAGAAGAGGAGTGGGTTCAAAAGTCCCCATCTGCCCAGCAGAGTCTCATCATGAAGAAAAGCAATAGATAATGGCCTGTGGTTTGCAGTTACCTACTCCTAGTTCTCTACAATCAGGGGAATGCCACATGTACCACAAGCTGAGTGCAAGATGAAACAATTAAACCAGATTCTTGAAATCAGTCTGAGTATACTTTGCTTGGAGCCATCCATTACAACCAGCAATATATCAGACACTCTTCATTATCAGGAATCTGTCCTCCAGGTACTGGAACTTCCCCCTCTTGCTTTATATTGGACTAGAAGCTGAATTTTTCCCTGTAGTCCCATACAAAGGATCTTACACCAGTTCCCACTGAGACTCATAATTGTATGCTGAGAGACCAGGATCTGAACTTTGAGTAAGATTTATTAATAGGTTCAGGCACTCTAGCTAAGTGCAACAGTGAGTGACCTCATGGGGATAACTAACTACTGCTTACAGCAGCTCTCCCATTTCTATTAGCTAGTATCAACTTCTGGTTAACTTTTACCTGGACAATATTGTTAACATCTTATCTTTGGATTCAAAGCCCTGTAAGAAGCCATCAGTGTGGTCAAAAAGACACTTTTGTCATGTTTGTTTTACTTTGTTCTGCCCACATAGCCTCTGATGCAGCACTCACTCCCCCTTTATGTTGGAGTCTCTGACCAAAATCAGGTGGCGAGTCTGAGGCTGTGACAATCTCTCTGGAGAGGCAGATTGATTTTCTTCTCTGTGACCCCTCTGTGGTGTAATAAATTTAAAGATTCAGAATCTAAGCCAGAGGAAATACTATTGTACCAGGACTAAAGCTGGGAAGGTTCAAGACATTGAGTGACCTGTATTTTGGGGGCTTTTTCAGTAGATTCTTCAATAATAACATCTGTTTACCATGAAAATACTACTCCTTACCCCAGTTTTTGTGTGTTTTGTCGCTAGGACTAAATTATATCTGATGAGATTTATATTCATGCACAAAGAACCATCTGTTTTCCTTAGCAACTGTAAATTTCATAATAATCTCCCTGCTGCCAGCCAGAATTCAAAGATCCTGCTCAGTCCATTTCCTGTCAAACATGCCTTGGTTTCCCTTTCCTGCCTGAGCCCTGTGCTGCTGGAAGTACAGGAAAGTCTCATGCAAACTTCAAGCTGGTTTACTTAGGAAGGCTTTGGATTGAAGGGAATGGAGCAGCCCTTACTTTCCTCTCTTCCTCAGTTTTCATAATTATTTTTTCCATGACGGTTCTTATCCTCAAATCAGGATTATCTCTGTTCTTTGGATGTAACTCTAGCCGGTAATATTCCTTCCACATTGGTGCAAGGGTGGGACCGTGTGTGTGTGTCTAATTAAGGAAGGTTTCCTCATGAAAGCACCATCATGAAGCTGGAGTGCACAAATGCACAATTCTGAACATTGGCTCCCTAAGCTCCCCCACTTCAGGAGCACATCCTTCAAGGATCAGCTTCAGCGATATGGAACGAAAGTTCCTGTTCTTTGGAGATGAAAGTGAAAGTTTGTATGTGGTGCCCAGGCTGTGCATTGCTGATTGTTGCTTAGCAATGAAATGTGCAGCACATGGTGATTGTGCAAAGATACCAGAGCATTTTTTTTAAAGAGGAAAAAGAAAAGGGATAAGAAGGTCACACTAATAATCACTAGAGAAATGGGAACATTATCAGATGCAGCAGCTACCGAGGAGGTCATACTCCCAGCCTGTCTGTGAAATCTTCTTTCCTCATTTACTTTCAACACCGAGGGACTGAGTGTTTTGTCCTCACTCCTACCTTACTCCTATCAATCCCATTCCATTTCAGCACACTGGAATAGAATTCTATATTTTTTTCAAAGTAGGCTTGCTTCTGGGTTAAAGGGAAAAAGGCAAAAATCTGCCACATTACATCAAAATAATGGATTTAGAAAGAAAAACATTTATTAGTGTAGATGGAAACACAAATATTATTTTCAGGCTAGAGTGAGGCATCCCATTAATAATGATTTAGCAAGGATCCCAGAGGCAGCTAAATAAAACAGGAAAGCTAGGCTGAGCTAAGCAAGCGGTTTATGATTACAGTTACACTCCAGCCTCAGTGGAAAAAAAATTAAAGAAAGAGAACTGACATCCTTCACAAAGCAGAATACAGAAGAAATGTGACTTGTGGCCTTTTGTTAATACAGTATAAACTTTAATTGAACCTCCAGGCTTTGATTCAAGTCAATATATCTGGAGCTTCCTGGAACAATAAATCTTGATGTTAACCACAGTAGAGGTCAATCTCTGTCTAATATATGTTTTGTAACACATTTAAAGTAGAGCTATAGTATGTAGATGGTGAATTATTCATGCACACAAACTATTAATGAATAAGCCGATATATGGACAAGATTTGAGACCCTTAATATTAGAAAAAGGGATTAGTTCTGCATGAACATAGGTTCCCAAAGATAGTCTAACACCATGACTCACCTGTGCACTCATTCTGTTTATTTCTACCAACCTCATTTGAGCCCGTTTCTAGACTGAAAATTAGCATTCTGAGATTTGGAGTTTGGGAACGTGCCTCTCCCATGTTGCACAAAACCTCCAGGGACACAATTTGTCTGAGCTTATTTGGCTCACAAATCAAAGTTACTTCACAAATCATGGTAGCATGGTTTGGCTCAGCAGGTCTGAGAGTAGGAGAGAGATCACAGGCTACCTCAAACAGAGGAGACAGGGTTATGTGATGGTGAACAAAGATGGGTCTCCATGAATGAGCTGTCATTTTATAATGTAGCCTGGTGCCTCAGCATAGCAAATCATTATTTGCAAAATCAAAGTTAATGTAAAAGGGCATGGCTACAATTAAATATTTTGAATGCAAATAAGGCCTTCCCATTTCCCTTCCAATTCCTCTATGATACACAGCCAGTGCCTGCTCACACACAATGCCAGAGAATATTACATAGAAATCTCTGACCCACTCTCATGAAAAGAAATGGCACTGAAGCCATTTTATGAAAATGGAAGTTATAATGTTTAACCTATGGTGTATGAAAAGAAAAAGCAAGGAAAAACTGTAAGATACAACTTTGAGCAACATGTTACTTGAGAAACCCAGTCACAGTTGATGAGTACAGGGGCAAGCCTGCGGCTCTTGGCTGCAAGAAAAAATGTAATAGAATACGCACAAGAACGAGGGATCTGTTTTAAATGAGATATGTCTTTTTTCATTCCTCAGTGAGCATGTATCTTTTCCAATAACATTCAAGGAAGTTAGCAAGCACATCGATAAGACAATGTGGCAATATTTGCCAAGTGTCATTCAGACATAAGAAAGATCTAGCCATTTAGCACAGCTCCCCTGCCCCATTGAATCATTGGACATGTTTGTTACAGCTGCCAGATCCTGAACAAATGCCTTGACAGAAGCATCTCCATTGGTACTGCTGCCCAGGCAGTGAGAGTGCCTTATCCAAGGAGAAAAAAAAATTAGGGATGAAAACTTCATTTCTAGAAAAGCAAGAGCTTGCTGTGGTGAATAGCAGCTGCCAAACTTCACTTCTTGAGCCTTTGATATATTTGAACAATCTGTAATAATTTCACCCAAATACAAATCCTAACTATCAGTTTCGGAAGCCTCAATTTTTGTAACAAAATCTGATTTTTCTGTAATGCATCTGACCCATTACCTATGTGAAAACTCAATGATGCAGAACTGCAGAGAGTTATTTCTGCTTTAATTGCTTGGAAAAACCATTTTGCCAAACCCTAGCATTTCCCTGCTTTTTGGTGTGTTGGGCCACTGAACTGGCAGCACAGGGCTGCTTACAGCTTTCTGCAAATGTCTGTCCCTGTAATCCTTGGGTCATCAAAAGCAGCTTTCAAACAGAGGACGGACCTTTGCTCTTCTTCTCTTCCTTCTCCAAAAATTTTCTGTCAAATCTCCCCCACCTCCAGCTTGAAGGGTAAGGGATTGATCTGTGTGATGTTGTTCACAACAGCAACTTATTTGTTCCTTTGTGAAAACCACCTGATCACAGTTGTCTAGAAAAATGAAATATGTAGAAAGTGTTGGAAAACTTTTATAAAATAAAGATCAGTGTCTGCTGCCTATTCTGCTCCCTTCAGCTGCATTCTAGACACAGCTTTTATATTCTGAGCCTTTCTAGGTTAATTATACTTCCTGAAAAGTGCTGGGGAGAAAATCACTGCTGTGTATCAGCAACCAGACTCTGGGTCTGGCATAGATGTTCTCTGATAATATGTCTTCTTGATATATGTAGCCACAATGAAGAGAAACTTAACCCTTTAAGCAATTCAACACATTCAATATTTGAACTTCTAATTTCAAGAATTTGTTATATTTACTTTTCTCTTAGAAAGAAAAAGAAGAAAGAGAGGATGAGGATCGTGTAGCTATAAGATTTGACACAGCACAGACCACCTTCCATCCTGATTACACATCAGCTACCTTACTCAGTATCCCTAAAACTAACAATTGTCGGTGTCAGCTTCCCGCTTCCTGAGTTTTCAGTATGAACTCAAATGATCCTGAAAACTCAATGGAAGAAAAAAACCCCTCTTCCTTCACATGAGTGATTTTCTTATTCCTTAAAAACACTTTAATCAATAATTCTTGACAAAGCAGTCATTATCAGCAGTCTAGTGTCTTTTCTCAAGGTATTTAGAGCTAACAAGATTTGCCACGGCCTGTTAATGCTCTCACTAGCCAGCCATTATCCAAACTAACCACCAGCTTCATGGCTAATATTGTTACTGAAATGTTACTTGAATTTTTAGCCATTTGACTTATGGGGTATTTGATAAACTCATAATTAATGGTTAAAATAAGAAAGACAGGAAGTACTTGCTGTTTCAGACATGAAGCAGATGTTTAAAAGCATGGTGTGTTTCTGGGACTATTGGAGCACAGATCCACAAGAGATTATATAGATTAATGAGTCAAGGCCTCATCAATGAAAAAGACAATATGGAATAACTGTTTAGCCTGTAAAGAATGTGTAGGACTATAAAAAGCTCATGTCCTTCCAAGTTTGATGTTCCTGGAACTTCTGTCTCACAAAGCCCTGGTCACCAGTGACAACAAATTATTTCTCAGCCCTCTGTATCAAACTAAAGACTAAAAGATCAGACGTGTCTGAATGCATCAATGGTAAATAGAAGGAAAAATCACTGATAGAGGAAATATCCAGAGTCCCAATGAAGGTGCCTAATCATTCTATGAAGTAGACTGCAGCTGAAGAGTAGAGGTATGTGCAAAACATAAACAAGACAAATTGCTGGTTATCGCAACCAAGTTGATAATTTTTTTCTGAATACTTCACCCCAAAATACTCTCTCTAATGCTTTCAGAAGTCAAATATAAAGGGATTTTTCTCTGAAGATTAGAAACACTTCTAATCTTGAGGAATTTGGAAAGTCACTTTGGAAGTAGAATTATATAAAATCAGGCATCCTACGCTTTTGAAGGCTTTGGAAGACCCACATTGAAAATCCTCAGCTCCCTATTTAATTAATTGAGAGGGGTAACTGCTATAACCAAGCAAAGCACCTACCATCACAGCCTGACCTCTGCATCTCTTTTTTGGTCGAGTCAGGGTCTGGCAGCCCCAGGCAGAAGGCTCTCTGACAGAGAGACGCTTCATCTCCTGAGTGAAGCAGGATGCTGACCCTGTACTTTAAACTCTTGATTTATTTGTGCATGCTTAGCTATGTGAGCATATGGTTATGTATAAAATCTCCACCAGAGTAATAAGACCAAGAGTCCTCTTCAGGACTGCTAAGTCATTTGACCTTTAGGTCACTAGTTGGAATTTAATCCAATATGGTAGTTATTGGAAACTGTTAGTGACCAATGGCTTTACTTTGGCCTGCCGTATGTGAAAAGATGTCATTGTTTCACAGGCTAGATACTGCTGGTGAGGTTTGTGTGGGAGCCCTAGAAGTAGCTTTGCCTTTGGCAATCTGAGCAGACCTGCTGAAAAAGTAGAGTTGTGAAATTACTGAACTTCTTCATCTCACTCTGGAAGAAGAGGTATGGTAGCTGGCTCTTTCAGGGAATTTTAATTTTCTTTAAAAAGCTAGCTGCAATATCTTGTTGATGGGGTTGCAGAGCGACTTAGCAACATTTCCTAACATAAATGATGTTTGTGAAAATGTGGTAGCATACTAGTGACATCTTGGGACTTTGAAAGGAGATTGTAAGCTCCCAACCCCAGAGTTATGTTTCACTGAGAAATGAGTAGGATGGCAGGGTTGTGGCACCCCACAAGCACATGCCATGTTAGAGTCCCTGGTGCCAACCTGTGCCCCTTGCTCTTGGGCAATTTCTGTTGATCACTGCCCCCAGCTGAGCTGACAGAGCTCAGACTGTTTGCTCTCAGCTGGATGCAAGTGCTGAAGAAACTGGTGAATCTTTTTCTAGGCATTGCAGACAGTCTCTTACCTCTGCTCGTGTATTTTACTTGATTGTGTCGTGCAGTCCCTCACAGCATTTCCACCTCTTCCATTGCAGAGGATTAGTTTCCTGGCTGCCTGTGCCAAGTAGCCTGCTGACAGACACAGGTCAGTGGGTGAGATAACTAGCGACCTCTTGCTGAGATGGAGGGAAAGAGAATGATCTGCTGAGGAGCTGTGCATATGTATCTGTATGCCAGGCATATTATGCCACTCAGTAGGTTTCCTAGTGTCTAGCCTCTGAGCGTCTCTTTTCAGTTTTGCTGGCATCTCCCTCTGTTGCTTCCATACATCTTGCTTGGAGGTCTGTTGCATAAATGTTTTTACAAATGGGTTGTTAGAAATGATTCAATTGCCAGCCTAACACCACAAAGCAAAAATTGACATTTGTTGAATGTAATATTTTCCACCTCTTGACCAGAAAGAAGATTCTTGGTTTCCCACATTGTTGAACAACAGTGCACATTCTGCTTTTGCATCTCTCCACAGCGCTGCTTTAGCCTAATTCCTCCCAATAACAAGAATATCCACTTTACAGAATTTTGCTGAAATTCTGAACTTTCCTTCCTTGGATGCATGGTAACTGTTACAGCACTTCTGCCCCCATCAGTCTGAAAAAAGCTTGTGCTACCCTCAGAAAGCACATATCAGTCTACTTCTTCTGGGCCTCATAGGTCCAATTCTTATTGCCTCCAGAGAAGTACAAATGAAGAATCTTCCTTTCCTGCTGCAATCCTCATTATTAATAGTATACAGAGATGCTCAGCCTGTGAAAGGATTGTGTCCATCTACATATAAAAACAGAATCCCATAACTTAAATGACCTGCATTACTAATCACAGTTAGCTCAGCCAGTGGTTAGAAGACCCTCAGGAAGCTGTGCATAGCTTTAGAGGAGTCTGCAAAAAGTGGTCAAGAATAACTAATTTCTACATGCTGTAGAAGGAGCTGTATATGTGAAATGTCTACAAAGTTCCACTCCTCTACCGAGTTTGCACCTCTAAAGAACTGAAAACCACTGCAGGAGATGAAAGGAAATACATGACATGGAAGGGAAAAGTGACACCTGCTCACGGATGTTTTTGGTATCTTCTGTGTTGAAGATCAATTTCCATTCATATCATGGTCCATCCAGGATTTAATAATGAAAATTAACTACTCAGTGCCATCTCACAAACTCCCAGCTAGGATTTAACTCATTTTTAAACAAGACTGCAGAAGACCCAATCAGAAAATTTTCAGAGCAGCCCTGCAGCCACCATCCTCAGATCTCACTCAAACGACCATGAAAAGATCTTGTGCTTTGGGTGGAATATCCTTTTACCCAGGTCAGTCTTCTCTACCAGGACTCAGTCAATACACACAGTTAACTGTCCTCTGGGCAAAGCCTGCAATGAACACTGTTATTTCTTTGTTACTAACAAAACATTTCTGATGGTGGTAAACTATTTGTGAAGACTCCCACCTGCAAATAATCAACAGCTGAGTGTATTAACAGTAATTAATAAATCTGACTTATTCTGCTTGCCAAGCTGAACAGAACTCTTCAAATTCTGTGGTTATTTGTCATACTGTAACTCTGGACCCTGACAGAACTGTTAAGCTTTCAATATAATCAGGGTGATCTTGATATAGAAGTAAAGTTATGTATTCTTTGTGTATTTTGTTGTTGATGTTATATTTCCTGTAATAAGTCATTTGGAAATACCTTCAATATTCCAAACCAAAAACAAGTAAAAGCATATTTAGTTTAAAAGATAAGCAGAATATGAGATGACTCTGATAGCACAGGTGAATCATGCAAATACTTCTTCACCACCTCCTTCATCCTCAGACCAGGCTACCCACAAAGTGCTTCTGATTTTTCAGGTCTCCAGATTCTTCAAACTTTCTGGATACCAAAAACATTTCAGTGTTAAAATGTCCACTGCTGCCTCGATTAACTGGAAGACTATATATTTCCTAACAGATACATGGCCAGAGTTGGTGATCCATATGTGGGTCTCATGTTCCTGTATCACGCTTCACTTCATTTGATTGAAAATAGTTCAACTTCTTAATATCATCTGCTTAGCAGTTTACATGTTGAACTCTTAGATATTGTATGTTATTTTCCAGAGAGATTGAACACAGTTAACAAGAATCTTCAGGAAAGTATAAGCTATGTCAATGTCAAATGGAAAAATATTTATTAATGAGTAAAAAGCAGACGTTAGTATGAGATTTCTATATCACATACCTAACTAGCTGAAGGAGAGATGATACTATTCATAAGGGAAAATTAATTCCTCTGCTGAAGGGTATTTTATTACTTAAGTAATAGAGGGAATTTAATAATAGACATGAAAGGTCATGCCTGTAAAGATATTCTATTACATAAAAAGTTTGTGTTTATAAAAAGCTGTTAAAAGTGTGAGCACCCCTGTTAGAAACAAGAGAGAAGGAGAAAGACCTGTTTGTAATAGGTAAACACATGGTGACTCTGAAGTGCCAGTATATTATGGCAATAAAAAGACACGGGAAGAATCTGAGGATACATCAGCATTTCCAGCAGACTCAAGCTCCAGGAAAGGAAATTCATCCTGATGGGCTCACCAGTGCAAAGGTAATCAAAGGACAGAAAGCCCATCTTCTGATAGGTTGTGAAGAAGCCTGGCCATGGCAGTCTGCTATTACAAGGCTGAGTGGTGACATGGCTCTTCTCTGTAAATCCTTCTGAGAGAAACAAGAGTTATTTCCACCAGACTGGCACCAGGCACAATGGGTATGTACTGACCTTAATAAACTTCATACAGAAATTAAAAGGCTTCTAACTGTGAGAGGAGTGGGTTTCTGATATCACCTCTGAGTAACAGTAATGAGGTTAAGAAACATCTCAGCCATTTTTAAGAAGCAATGTTCAGTTCTATGGCAGGATTATTCAGACCTTTGCCAGGTCAGTGATAACAGGGGGTTAGGCTCAACACCAGATGTTCATCTGAACCCTCTGCCCTTTGTTCTATACATCATGGTACATGATAACAATTGCTGTCTCCTGCTGCCTTCAGTCCCACTGTACATGGAGCACTGTGCAGAACTAACCCTGTCCTCAAATTCAGGGCTGAGATAGTTTCATCAGCTCTGATTTCCCACCACAGCTGTTCTACCAGAGATGTGAAGCCACTGAGAGAGTCAGAGCCACAAAAAAAATGAGCTTTTGTAGGACAGGATCGGGAGCATGGAACTCACTTGATGCATCTCTGTTAGTGTTTAGCTCAGATCAGGAGCAAGTTTTTGAAGTGAATCTCCCCATTGCCCCCAGTTGTGCTTAACTTTGTGCAGAGCTATCACACACAAGCATGAATTCGATTTATTTCAGATGAAACTAAACCAGGGGATACACTCTGAAAGTACACATGATGCTCTTCAACACTGAGCAGTGTTCAGTCCTTGAGACCAGAAGAGTCTGATCCAAACTAACCTACAACAAAGCTCCAAAATATAAGTAGTGTGGATGCTGATTCTGCAGCACCAATTGATTTGCTTTATAGATCTGTTCCTGTTGTGCCATGGAACTTGCATGTGTAGATGAAGCCACTAAATTCTTGAGACAAAAATGATTATGTCCCTCAGAATATATGAAATAGATTTAAAACTCATTTCTTTGGCCTTTCCTTGGAAGTTCTTCACTATGCCTGCTCCAAATTTCCTGCAAAGTGTTAATCAAAATACTTAGCATCAAGTCAATTAAAATTCTTCTGTTTCATTTTCTTTCCTGGGAAGAGTGTACATAGAAAGAAAGCCCGATGCAGTATGTAAACAGGAACTGCATGGGAACAGACTTTTCTTGAAAGCTTTTCAAAATCCTCCTCTGGAAACCTCAAGGTCATATGTGAATTTCAGGTCAGTTTGCAGTCTAGCCTGAATTCATGTTCACAGATCTCTTGTTTTGATCTACAGCAGCTCTTACCAGATAATGCTGTCTGATTTCTGACATTTCCTATTTCTTTTTAACAGTTCTCCTATTGGAACAGGGAAAGGGAAAGGGAAAGGGAAAGGGAAAGGGAAAGGGAAAGGGAAAGGGAAAGGGAAAGGGAAAGGGAAAGGGAAGGACTGTTTCATACACTGGTGGCTTTGGAAATCCAGATGTATTCTCCCCGATATCAGACAGTTTCTGACTGCAGACTTTGATCCTCCAGCTGATAGGGTCTAAAAATTAGGCTAAAGTCCTATAAAGCACAAAATGGTCAAATGTGTTTACCCTGGGTCATTCGTTATTTCTGCCTGATGCTGTGGAATTTCCAGCAGATGACTGCACAGTATGCACTGCTGAATTATGCAGATAACAAATGAATTTTAGGGTAGTGGCTGCCTTAAGCAAACACTATCTTGCTGTTGTGAATTTAATATTACAACTATTTTGGTACTTTTCTGTGTTTCATCTGCTTATTTTAAAAACAGCAGTATTTGTTTGCAGTGGCATTGTAATACCCTCATAATCTTAAACCACAATGCCAATAAACCACCACTGACATTGTAATGGCTCACATTACCATATCATTATAGATGTAAAAGTCAGTCCCGGATAACTTCCTACAACATCAGTACTGGGGAGGCAGCCATTAAGATGTCAGTGGTAGAGCAGAGAATCACCATTATGGGCTTAGTCAAGATAATAAAACATTGCTAAAGGTAGCTACAGGGCCATGCTCAGCAGCTGCTTCCAAATATAAACCTCTCAGCAGATTAAAAATAAATTTTAAATTAGCCAAATGCTTGAATCCACATTAAGAATGTATGTTTATGTCAGCAAAAAAAAAGTCCTATTTAAGACTGTCAGAGGCTGGGGTTTTCTTTAGTGCCTATTGTAAAAAAGACATCTTTTAGCAAAATATTTTCATACACTTTAAATCACTGAAAAATTGAGACACAAGAATTGTACTCTTCCTTTAGCTGTAAACGTTTTGTCCTTTATTGACAATGGAAACACCTTGCCTAAACTGAGAACACACCCAGGTTGTATTTCAGAAGATTAGAGGGTTTTTTACATCTTAGACATGTGGAAGATACGTACTTTGAAAAGAGGCTGTTTTTTAAAGTATTACTTTGTTTTACATATGAATAGAATAAACTATCTGGTATCTCTCAGAAAGTTCTGGCATAACTTTTTAGCTGTGCTTCATTAGATGGTTGAATGCTCAGGAAATATGCCCACTAAGCTATAACACCTGGATAACTGTGGTCACTTCCCAAAGCAGTTAAAAGCATTCAGGACCTTTCAGGAGACATTGTGATGAAATTGTGCTAAATTTGAAGAATGTGCTTGATAGCTGACCCTTCTCTGTCAGCTCTGGGGCTTTGTGAAGTCTGTGGATTGTGAAGGTTTCTGTGCATCAGCAATGGGCTTAGTTGAGGAGAGATAATTGAAACGGATCTTGGAAGAAGAACCAGTATAGCTGAGTGAGGTTATAGCAACAATACAAGCATCAAGTTCATCTGTACTTCTGTTGCTGACATTCATCAAACAATGGCAAAGGGTCCCCTCCCTTCCCTCTCCAAATGTCTTTATAGCTATTTTTTTTTAACTAGGCAGGATTTTATCAGCTTTTCCACTCTATAAACATTGTCAGCTAGTGCTAGCCAGACTTCACAGTTAATTGTATTCTAATCTACCCAATTAGTCCCCTATTCCCATAAAGATTTACACATGTGGTTAATTTAAAGTTCAATGCAAGTGTGAAACTCTTCTGTGCCTGAGCCTGCCTGATTCTAATGAGTCAAAAACCAAATGCTTTTCTTCCTCAGATCCCTCCTCAAGAGCCACAGCTTTCTCTTAGCCTTTGATCATTAATCTCAGCTCTAGTGCTATGCACTCTCTCACCCATGCCTGATTATTAAACATAATAAAACAAAATGAAAAACAAGTCCAAAATAAAAGCCAAAGGGAATCAAATTACCTGATGGCCATGATTTGTAAATAATGGCTCTTTCATGGAACAAATTCCCTTTCTTTTGCTTTCTGTTGTTTCCGGTTCTCTTTCACCCCCTCTGTGACTCTTCTTAGCTGATGCGGTAATTCATTGTGTTTTCTGTCTTGCAAGCATCCTAGGGCAGGGACCTTGTCATCTCAGTAGTCTGCACAGCACCATGCACCTCCAGAGGAGTGTATAAATATTAATAAACACATATTCACATTCAATGAAATCAAACCTCCCATTTTTCTGAATCAATAACTCACTCTCTCTGGGTATGAAACAGTAGTAATCCATGGCCACGAGCTTTAATCCTTTTGAAAACTGCTTTCCAATGGGACTTTCATGAGCAGTATGAAAAATACATGCAAACAAATGGAGGTACAGCACAGCTAGTAAAGCACCGGTTTTCTGCATGAGCAATGTTCATTGACTTTTAGCCACAGGGAAAAATGCTGTCACCTGCTGCCCCTCAACCCACTCCCAACAAGGTTAAACTCTGAGTGGAAAGGAGGCTTCCTAAGTGGCTTTTCCAAGCTTTCAGATCCTCTTAGTCTATTGTTTCTCCCTTTCTCTGACATCTGCTTAATGTTGATAAAACATTACAAAAATGCTAATAAAATAATTGTAAAAATTAGAAAGTAAGAGATTTATGGCACTTCTGTGCAACCTCAGCTTCTTCTCCCTCCCCCCTGTGCCTCATGACACAAGCTTCGATTGCAAGACTACACTTTGATTTTTTTACAAAGCCCTCCAACTTCTGACAGCTACAGACCAATCAGGTCTGCCCCAGACAAGGGCAGACCAGGTGTTGAAGCTGATGGTGGGGATCATACCTGCATCACAGGATGTCTAACATGACCAGACTAAAGAATGAACTACATGTCTTAGGCAAGCTGTGTATTCTTTCTTGCCTTGATTCACTATTATTTCCTGCACTGCATGGACTCAGGGTCCTCTGGAAAAAAAAACTGCCTCTGACTGTGTCATTGTTACCCTAAGCTATTAGCCAATTTTCAAGGGTTTGTGGATTGTTTCTGTCAGAAGGAGAATAATTTAAAGAAGGAAATGAATATTTGTCTGGTCTAACTCTTTATCAAGAAAAAACAAGAATGTTGTCCTGTTTCTATGAATGCGTACAAGATCAAATATCTATTCCTCCTCTCTCTGCACACTGCAATGTGTCTCCTAAATATCACTGTCTGTTTTATACCAGGGTCATGTAGCATTCTACTGGCTGGATCTAATATTCTTTTTTTTTCTATGCTGCAGTATTTTGTATGTTGGTTATAGTGGGGTACATCCATCCCTGCCACAGCATTGCAACCATTGCTAAACTCTGAGGGGTGACCTCATCCATGTTTACAAATATGTAAAGGGTGAGGGTCAGGACGATAGATCCAGGCTTTTTACAGTGATGACCAATGATAGGACAAGGGGCAATGGTTGTAAACTGGAGCATAGGAGGTTCCATGTGAATATCAGGAAAAACTTTTTCACTGTGCGAGTGACAGAGCACTGGAACAGGCTGCCCAGAGAGGTTGTGGAGTCTCCTTCGCTGGAGACATTCAAAACCCGCCTGGATGCGTTCCTGTGCGATGTACTGTAGGTGACCCTGCTCTGGCAGGGGAGTTGGACTAGATGATCCTTCGAGGTCCCTTCCAACCCTAGAATTCTGTGATTCTGTGATTCTGTGATTCTTTCTGTGCCTCAAGCCCCTTTGTGCTGAGCAGGGGAGCTGAAAGTACATGACATCCCATGTCAGTCCTCAGCAGGATTTTCCTGCTGTTCCCAGAGTTACTCAGAGAGGCACAAGGCAACACAGGCAGGAAAAGCAGTGCCTGGGAGAAAGTGAGAAAGTCCCAACACCTTGACTGTCCTGTGCTTGTGCTGGTGAAGCGAGTGGTGGGAGTTTATTGTGCAATTGTATGCTCCCACCCTCCCTCACGCTAAAGCTGAAGGAAGATCTTTCGTATTGATCACTAAGTTAAGTAAATGTGTTGCAGAGCTGTTGTGCACTTGCCTGTCTGGGCGGTAGACCCCAGCGGAGGTTTCAACAGCTACCTAAGCTCACAGAGATGGCCATAGAACACCTGCAAAGCAGCACACAGTAGAAAATTAGAAGGTTTTTCACAATGTAATGGCCATGTTTTCTGTTCTCAAATAAACAACAATCTCATCTTCTTCATACTATCTTTGCTGAATGATCTGTATTGTTCTTATGTTGTGATGTATTGTTCTCTCAAGTATCCATTACACAAAAGTCTGCACTTTCGCAAAAGCCTGATACAAAATTTTCAGTTGAGAAAATTGCACACATCAACTAAAAACACTGAAGTAACCTCACTTTTGATGTATAAAGCCTACATGGTTTTCCCCTTCTCTCATACACCCATCTCCCTGAAACAGTAAACTGTAAAACTGAAAATGCACTTGAGAGCACAGATACCATGCATCAGATGACGGTTATTTTCCAGAAATTTTAGCATTTGATGGACTTCCAGATATGTGGCAATTTATAGGAACACCTAGACAGTAGCTTCATCAGACTAGCCAGAAATCTGGCAACCTCAGGGTCTGCCAAATTAATGACATGTGTGGTACACAGATGGTTCATGCACATGCAGTAAGTATGATGTGAACTGGAAGTGTTACAGTAGCTATGCACAGAGTTAGTCCATTAAATCCCACAGACATACAGCAGCCTCACCTGAGACCCCTTAGATCAATGTCTGTGCCAGGTTTGAAGGTACCATTGGGCCCTGGGTACAACAATATTGTCTCCTCTATTTATTCCACAAAGAAACAAGATCAATTTTGCTATTTATTCTGAATTAATAAGGCTTCAGTGAAGCTTTGCTTAGTCCCAACATAATACAATTAAACATCATGTTGTACTGTAATAGATCTGCACTGAATGAAGTTAACTTTCTTCATAGCAGCCCATATGGTGTTGTGTTTTGGATTTGTGGCAAAACCAGTGTCCATTTGTGCCAATGTTTTGGTTATTGTTGAGCAGTGCTTGAACAGCATCAAGGCTTTCTCTCTTTCCTACTCTACACTCTTGTCATTCTGCAGTGAGTAGGCTGGGGATGGGCAAGAAGCTGGGAGGGGGACACAACTGGGACAGCTGACCCAGACTGGCCAAAGAAATATTCAATGCCATATAAAGTCATACTCAGCAATAAAACTGGGTTAGAGGAAGAAGGAGGTGAAACGACTTTGGCTTCCAAGGCAGATGTTGCTCAGAGGCTAGCTGGGCATCAGTCCACTGGTAGAAGCTACGAATGATTGCCTTTACATCCCTTGGCCTTTCCTCTTTTTTTCACTTACTAAACTGTCTTTATCTTGACCCATGAGTTTTCTTGCTTTTGCCCTTCCTATTCTCTTCGCTGCCCTGCTGGGAGAGGGGGAGGAGTGAGCAGCTGTATGGGTGCTTCACTGCTGGCCAGGGTCAGCTCACAACACACACCAGGGTGTGTGCAGACAGTGTACTGATTGGGGCAAACCAGCTTGTATCAGTAGCCTTATTTCTCACATTTCAAGTGGGTTTGAATGTGCGATCATCAGCCTAGAATTGTACTTGTTTTAACAGCTAGATTGTCTCCTTAATCACTCACCTGCTCTTGCGTCTGCTGATGCACACATTTAGCTGCTGAGTTTGGCATCTGTGTGTTTGTTGTCCTGTAATACTCAGACCAAGGTCTTGGGCCCCACCTGCTTCCAGCCCCTGGTTCCCCAAACCCGCACAAGTATGTCATTGCACTGTTGTCATCTACATGGCTTAGTTTATATTTAGTCACTGTTTTCCTTGGCCATTTTCCTGATGTACACTCTCTGCTTGTTCAGTTGCCTGGACCTCAGGACCTGCTCCTCAAGAGGGACCTGGTCCTCACCATCCTACTTCATAGTCCTTCTCCTCCTCAGAGCCAAGCACTAGAACTGAGTGCAGAAAAGCAACGCTCTTCCTCCCCTTCATGTGCTCAAGAACACAACTGAAAGCACATTAAGTGACTTATTTGTAGGTCCATGACCTGCCAGTCATCATGACTTTATCATTAGTTTTAAAATCTTAGTTCTTCAAGCCACTGACGAAAAGCAAATTTCTTATTTCTGTAGGATAAGCAAGTATATAGCACTCTTGGGTAAGGGGGGGATTCTGAGCAGGTAACCGAGTCTGAATAGCTCCAGTGCCAGAAGGTGGCTGCTTTTAAGGCATGTATTTCTTTACTTTTATAGCTCCCAAAATTTCTAAGCCCATCTCATTTTCTTTGTGATCTGAATCATGAAACTGGTTTTTATTCAAGATGCTGTCCAATATCAGTCAAAATGTAGTTTACTAGGAGATTCTTACTGAAATTTTCATTTCAGCAGCATTAAACATGCTAGCTCTTTTGGAATGGAATTCAGCCTCTCTGAAGACAGCAGGAGTTTTGTCATTGATTTCAACAGTATAGCTTTTTGCCTTTTCATATAAAAGAATCACTTATTGCAGAGAGGACCTGAGATACTAAGGCTTGGGTTTGGATCCTGATTGATCTCCAAATCCCTCGCGCAATCACCCAGACAACTGAGTCCTACTGCAAGTCCAGGAAAAAGGATGAATTCCACTCACCCCCAGAAGAGAACAAGGATAAAGCAAATGTTTAGAGGATTTAAAGTCTTTAGGGACCAGAATGGTTCACTGATCTTATTTCCCTTAGCTGCTCTTGTAAAGGTTTCTTTCACTGTGAGGCTGATGCAATTGCCATTGAATATCACTAGCAAAACTGCAAGCATTTTGTAAGATAGAATACACTGGAAGGTTATTATTGTTGTTATTATTATACTATATAGAAATTAATTCTGAAGAACCTTTCAAAAAAGATGTATTCTCTCTGTGTTGTCACCTAGACTGAAGAAGTTCCAACTTCCTGTAAAACACAGAAAGACAGCTTCAGAAGTATCTTTTTTTTCTTTCCCTTGTTGCGCTATGAAGTTCTCTTCCTAAGCTAAGTACACACAAGCCTTTTTCCTCTTGGCAAGCATCCCCATGTGTCAGAGAGGTCAGAAATCTTATCACTCAAACTTCTAACTCTTGCATTGCACCAAAAGGACGATCAGCAATCTTTTTGACAGCAGATTAAGAAGTAAGAAGCTTAACTAGAGAAGCCTCAGAACATAACTTTCAGTGCCCTGCTAGTATGCTTTGAAATGGAACTCAGTGTACATTTTCAATTATATATTTCTAAAAATTCAATACACATGGAGTGGTCTGTTTGCCCTCTCCTTACACAAACACATTTGCCTTCTGCTAATGGGAGTAGCAGAGGAAGGAACAACATCTGGATTGTAGGCACTAGGAATCTGCAGCGTCCTCAGCACTCCCAGCTGGGTTATTCACAGTTTTAGCACACTGCCAACAAAAATCCAGAGAATATTTTCACTTCATTCTGCAGTATTGCTTTGGAGGTGTAATGAGCCTTCTTTCAGTCAAAGCCAAATATTTTACTGTGGATGCAAATTTTTGCTAATGAATGAATAGCAGACATACATTTTTCATTCGATAAAGACATGCACTTAATGTTGTCATTTAAAAAATGTATATTCATATAACCATTTAAAAATAACTGGCACCATTGTCATAATTATCTTTTCATATGTTCAGCAGTGCCAGGAATTAACTGTGAATGTAAATGTAATCAAGCACACTACCACATTTTTAATAAATAAGGCAGCTTCTATATCTCTATTGTGCTGGGAATGATCTGTGGTTTGCTCTTAAAGAAGCTAAGGGGAGTCTTTTCGCAGCTAACAAGAGTATTGGTTCACTAGTGCACCACATTTTACTGAGTCTGCTGAAACTCCAGGGGTGGATTAGCTCTGAAAAAAGGCATCCAGTTCTAAACATGGGAAGAAAAAATAATATTTGTTTGTGTTCTCTCTCATGGACATGGAGAGTGGAGGATTGTCTGGAAATAGTGTGCAAGAAAGGATTTCTTTGGGGAGGTACTGAGAAGGTTCTTAAACTCCCTCATTAGCACAATGCTCTGCCTGTTCCTACATCACACAACGTAATTGCAGTCTTATATCTCTATATATCTCTTTCCTGATCTCTCTGCTTAAGTCTTCACCTGTCAGATGAGGGACACTTTTGCTAATGCTCTATGTATTTTGAGAAAAACCCTCAAAGTCATGTGCACAATAGGAAACATGATATATGATCAAAATACAGCTCACCATGACTCGACTATTTCACTTGGACCTTGTCTCAGCTCCCACCTCTCCTCATCTCTCTTATAATGCCTTTTGCTTTTCTCAGCTTCTTGCTTTCTTGGAGGAGCAAGTGGCTTTAGGTCACAGGTCCTCTCAAGAATCTGAAGACTGCTTATCAACAAAAAGATATCATAAACATGCAAATATTTTCTTTCAAAATACATAAAGTGCTCTTAAGAAATGCCCAGTTGAAAAACTTATTGTCCTTCAGAAAAGGCATAAAATAACCCAGATTTGGGCAAACAGGCCTGTGACTCAAGGAAAACATGCTATGGAAGGACTTATTTTCTGGTTGCAATGGCATTGTACTCTCCAGAGGCATTTAGGCACTCTGTTTTTCTGCCATGAGAAGTGTATCAGTTAGTGAGCACTTTTCCACTAGAAAAGGGCCGATACACGTTTCTCATTAAACTCAGGCTACCAGATACCTGTCACTTAGTAACAGCCTTCATAGCAGAATAGGACTGGATACTGCGATGGATTTTCACCAGTGGCCTGAGGGTAGAAACACCTGTGTGTCCTAGTATTCGGTATTATTTCTCATTGATTTGACAGTGAGACCACTCTGTGTTCTGGTATACTGAAAAGTGAAGACCACACTAAATGTTTAACCCTTGAATACATCCCACAAAGGTCTATAGACCCAAGGTACTTGATTAGGTTTGCAAGCAAGTTCAAGTAATAGAAATCATTGCAAGGAGAAAGTTATGCAAGCTAGTAAATCCCTTACTATGAAGCTATTGATCTCTGTCAAACACTTTCAGATCATCATTGATTAAATTGTTCGCTTTTTTATCAGCAGGTTTTTCTTCTTCAGGTATATTTACTACATCTCCCACAGCTCACAGGGGTCATCCACAAGATCACAGGGAGGTGATGGAGAAGACTTCTCAGTTAAGACAGAGGAGCTGGAGACAGATGCCAAAGTTGTTCGTAAGTCTCTTCCTCCAAATTCAGGCACTGAATTTTTGTTTACACTTGAGGACCATGCCAGCACCACCTGGACCAAAAACTTCCACTCAGATATTTTTTTGTGACCATGGCACAGAGGCCACTTTCATGCACCCTGCACCTCTCATTTTCAGTCAGACCTGAAAGTAGATACGAACATAGTGAACACAACTTCTCCATAGCCCCATCTCTGTGTCAGGGAGAGGAGGAATATATCACATAACAACAACTGAGATAAATATGGACAGATATTCAAACTGAATATGCTCAAAAGCACTGAATTCTGTGCTTTTGAGACTAAGGCACTGGCAATAAAGAACCTGTTCTCAATACCAACATCCATAAAAATGGTACAAGAGTGATACCTGTCTCTTAAGAAAAAAAATGAAAGTTGCCTAGAAATACTGACTCCACAAAGAGGGTCTCTTGTTCAGAAAAAAATGCCTAGAGAAATAGTGAGGAGTACAGGACCTTTTTTCCTTTAAACTTAGTGCTGGTGCAGTGACAAGATACAATATCATTAATAATTTCCCTTTAATTGTTTCGGATCATTAGCTGTCATCACAGGTGATTACCATAACTAGCTATGCACTTAAATGTATGTGACTGGAAGAATGATCGGTAAATTTAACTTACTGATTCCCTAATGGGTTCATTTATGTCTTCAGCTTGGTGAAATCAGTAGTAACAGGCAGGACTTCATTCAAAGGTGGTCCAAGTCAGCTCAGGATTGTTTCCTTGATCTCCAAGAAGTTTGAGTCAGATCCATGCAGCATGTCCATTTACAGACGTAAAAACATTTTACAAAAAAATTAAAACTCATTTCTCAGAGGTTTCTTGGTGGATACATAAGTGTACACATGCCATGGTGTATACAGAAGAATTATATTTTGTATGTATCAGCCATTAATTTTACTTTCTTAAAGAGGTAGGAAGATAAAAAATAGTTTTGATGGCTGAGTTCATGTGTGTTCATAAAACAAATTGCTGACTGTGTAATAGAAATTATGATAAGGTGTGTTTCCACATGTAATGAGGTATAGTGTAAATTTTATGATTATGGTCTCTGGCATATAAATCATATAAATTCTCCGAAGGGCCCTTGCGGGTATGAGCCAATACTTCTCTGCTTTTGTAGCTTGAAAACTCATATTGGTTTTGTGCTACTGTTGTAAAAAGAGAAAACATGAGCTGTTTTACCCTTCTTGCTATTTTATCTTTTGTACTAAACAGACATTAGTAATGCAGAGTGTGTGCAGCAACATTTTGTGTTCTGTTCTAGAGAATGAACAAAATGAATCAGTTTTTGCCACATTTTCTTCAGTGGTGAAATTCTTAGAACTGCTCTTTGTCCATAAACATAACATTAAAAAATGTAGCAATTCTTTAAATAAAAAGTTTTCCACAGATTATCACTACTGAAGAAATGTAATCCTGCTTGATATTCAGTATGTATTTTCTCCTGACAGTTTTATGGTTCAATTAAATTTCATACTTTCTTTTCTACCACTCTGAATATGCATTAGAAAACCAAGCATCATAATTCTAAGCCAATTGGCTTGATTTGCTTGTTTAAATTCAGATATTGCTTCTTTCTGTGCATTTCAAAAAAAGGCCGTGAGCTGTAACTGTATTTAGAATCAACACAGCACATGGTCACCAGAGGTCTAGCTTGTGTCAAAATTGTACTTCTAAACTCAAGTTAGGCTCTTTTCATGAAAAATGAAATAATGGAATTCTCAAATGGTTTATTGGAGTAACAAACTGTAGAGAAACAATAGAGCTAATGGAGGGTTAGGTCGAGAGGCAGATTATGGAACTCATTGTGTATTAGTTGAAAATTATACCAATATTTAGATGGACTTAGTAACCTAATAAGACTCATTTGAATGCAAAAGGGTCAACATTGGGTTGATATCAACTTCTAATGCTTGTTATTTTATGTTAATTTGTATTTTTAAATTATAGACTTTTTTTTGTAATCAGACTGGTTAATTATACCTCAAACATGCAAATTTGATGTGATGCCAACACTAAATTAAAGAAAAAAATCAACAAAGTACTTGGTTATAAAGATCTATAATTCACTAAAACTGGATTCTAGCTGAGTTCCTCCAACCACACAAAGCATTATGCTTTGCACTAGTAAAATAATTTTACTACTCTGAGATGGTTTCTATAGCTTGTTTTACCGAGGAGACAATGTTAATGCACTCTATTTGTGTAACTTTTTCCTGATCATTAATTTGGTCACCCTTGGAGAAATTCTTCATTTAGTCTTGATATTTGCAGATGCAGTTTCCAAAGACTCCCTCATGCTAAAAACATCATTAAAAATGAAATATTTTTCTAGCACTGAAAAGGTCTTGAATGGGGATTGTGAGCTCTGTTCCTAAACAGTACACAGTAAGTTATTCTTTTAAATCTTAAAGGTCTACTAACATTCTAAAATCAAAATGTAAAACTAGTGCCTTACATTTTATATATCTGATTCCCTTGAGAGCATTTTTTCCCCAACATATATTAAACAAAGTTACTGTGTCTAAGAATGCCAAATTGACCAGAACTTATATGCTACTGGAATATGAGTGCTTTCTTTTCTTAATTTACACCTTGGAGCTAGAATTTATTTCATTTCTTTTATCAAGTTTCCAGAATTGAAAGAATAAATTCCTTCTGCCAACTCTGTACAGACAGTTTTTTAAGTGCTCATAATTCAGATGTCTTGAAAAAACCCACCCTCTTTTAGCTTGAATCACCTTTACCTTCATAAAATTGGGAGATACCGTACACAAAGCTTTCTATACAGTAGAGATGCGTTGAGCTGATAACCTTGTATCACCAGCCCTCTACCCATTTGAAGGGATTTGTTTGGTTAGCAAGTATTTGTGTCATAGAACCCAACTATTTCATGATATATTTTTTGTTCTCATATGGGTGAGCAGATGAGATGATTAAAATACATAACGAACTGAAAACACGCCTTCAGCAGGCCATTCTTTCTCCTCCTCCTACATTCTCTTAGGGTCAGAGCTTTGCTCATGTTGTCTTTCAGGGCACAGATTGCAATGAAATCAGTAATTTTAATTTGGCAAATCTTCATCCAAGCAAAAATCCAGTTGATTCAAGAGGGTAAGTTTATCCTAAATAGGAATTTAAAGTTGAGTTGTGGGTTTGGGGGTAAAAAAAATATAGTTACTGCAAATAACTGGGTTAGGTGAAGTTTCTAGCTTCACTTCACTTCTGCAGAGATGTGGAAATCAGGGTCTGCCCCGGGTTTATGAAGGATTTTACACCACCATCATAATTTGTCCTCACTCAGCCGTACCTATAGCCATGCAAAGTCCCTAATGCCCAGAGCTGTAGGTTATGTCTCCTGCAACGCTGAGAAAGTTGAGCAGAAATTCTCTGTTCTGCTTTACTATCAGTGCTTCTGAAGACAGCTTTCCAGAAGCAGGTTGTTATGGTGCTGCCCTTGCTAAGGCACTGCAGAGCTTAGGCAATGAGTTTAGAAGTCCTGTGAGTTCACTGACTGCAGCCACAGAGCTCCAGGGACAGTGGTTTGGTGTTGGATTTCCACCACTGTCCATTAGGACAGCATCAAAACCATGGGCAGTCTGTAAGCGATTCCCCTACACATCAGTAACAAAAATACCAGTCTGTAGTAGGAGCTTGGCCTGCTTTATTTTCTCTAACCCTTTTCTGTATGTAGGTAGCCAGAATTACACCTACACCTAATCAATAATTACTGAACAACAGTCCTTGTAACGACCAGCTGAATATGGTTCCCAATTCCTGCCTGTCCAAGCCCATATTATCAAACTTCTGCTTATTTACATTGAGGTTTTCCATTTCCAGCATCATCCCTATTGTTATTTTATATCCAAAATGATCAGGTCAGTTTTCTATCATATTTTATCTTTTTTAATGTTAAAGTCACAGCAATCTTACTTTGACTTTTTGTGGTAGAAAGAGAAGGAGATATTGGAGGGGGTTTGGTTTTACTGACTGGTAGGGGTGTCAATCAACAGAAATTGTTCAAGCACTTGTATAAATGGCTCTGCTCTAGCATCTTTTATCTGCTCTCCAGCTGGACTCATGAAATGCATGTAGTAACAGTTACAGAGCACCAAGAAGAGGGTGGGCTTGCCCCTGATGCAGAGAAATGAAAATAGAGGAACTCTGAAATTTGCAGACCATCCTTGTGATAACTAAGAACATACCTTTTCAGCAGCTCAAAGCTGATTTTCTTTTATTAAAGCATGTTCTATAATAGCTAGTGCATACTTACAATGCTAGTTACTTTCTTGCAATTATGTTATTCAGAAATAATTGGATTTCTGGGTTTAATTGGGCTCTAAATTAGCCAGAGCTTTCATAAAAGCTATTACAGAGATTTCTAATAGCAGTTTTTCCTGCTATTTAAGCACACAGTATTTCAATGAGAGTGATTCACCAGTTTAAAAAGTCTTGGCTGCTGTGAACTCTAGCAAAGGTTCAGATTAATTATGACAATTTAGGCACCACCCTTCTGTAATTAAACATTTGCTCAAAACATTATGCAGAGTGCACAACCGTGTGAAACAACTGGTTGGCCTTTATTGAGAAAGATATGATTTTGTTTTCCAGCGCTTTTGAAGATCAAGAAGGTGGCCTCCTGACGACTGCATTCAGAGGCACGGTCAGCATCTGTTTGTTCCCACAGGTCACTTCACCAGCCCAAGCACAAAGAAGCTGCACAAGGTGTCCTCCTGACATCCTCTCCCACCCGAGGAATTCTATGCTCCATTTGCCAACCATTCCTGCACATTCATGTTTGCATGCAAACATCCCACTACCGGAGAAAAAACAGAAGTAGAAATGCAGTCAGGTATTTTTGAGAATAACCTGGGGCAGTTCCTCTGACTTTGCTGCAGATAATTGAGGGGTGATAATGATTCAGGGTTAAGAGTAGCAGACCTGGCCTTTATGCTTTCCCCACTTTCTGTCAGTGGCACCACTACTCCAGTGCAGCAGTACCGAGGATTCTTGAAATCTTCACCATAGCCTTTAGGCTAGGCTGTATTCTAGGCATCATTTTGATTATGGAAAGGTGTGTTGCCTTATCCTACCAGATAACATAACTTCTGGACCATAACAATGCCTTCTGTACTTATTTTCTGGCCCAGTGGGGAATAAGAACAGCAATTAATCAATTGACCACTGATTCCTGCCTAACTGACTGGCCCCTGCGTGTCATGTTTGCTGAACTAACCGGTTGAGAAAGGCTGAAGTTTTGTTCAATCCTTCCTTACTTAGTCTGAGGTCAAAAATGATAAGAAGCTTTTCCTAGACACAAGACTCTAGACTATGTCAATTGTATAATGTTGGACTTGAGGACAGAGGGTGACCTAGCATGTGAAAACTCAGGAAGTATTTGAAAAGGCGGACTGCTTGGGCTTTATTTTTTAGAGAACCACTTTGCAGTCTCTAATTGGTATTTTTTGCTTTGTAAAATGAAAAACCTAAAATGTATTATGATAAATTTGTCTTCTTCTCTGAATCACCCACCCTTCTGAAGAAGCCCACCCTTCTCTAGAGTCTAGTGCTGAGGAAAACAAGCCCGTGCTTTGCTGGGAAAGTGGGAGCTGGTTAGCTTCAGCACAAATGGGGTTGCTTGAATTGGCGGTATTTTTCCTGGACTAAATTAAAAGCAACATCACGAGAGCTTCTGATCTCATTTGCACTGTCCTTTGTTGGCTTTCAGGAAGACATTTGGTTCCAGTAATGTTCTGCTCTATTCTTGGAACCACCCTCCATGCAAAATGGATACTTGTGTGCAGATTTTGCCTTCCACTATAACTCAGCACCTGAGGAAGCAGGTGGATCTGATTACCAGCATTTTTGTGTTGTTTTTTTTTCCAGTCATTCAGATAGGTCTTCCATGTCATTCTTCTGGCATACTTCTCTGTTCAGGAAAGGCAGCCTATGCACAGTTTTCCAAAAAGGCTGATGTTAAAAATTCAAATATATTTTCAAAATTATCACAGGTAAACCAGAATATTCTTCCAATGATTCATACGACTCTGAAAAATGTTTGCTCATCTAACACAGGATAGTATTCAGCCCCAGATTAAAACACAAGAACTTGAATGGGGACATACACATATGTACACATGAACTAGGTGGCCAAGGTGCTGTCATATCCCGCTAGCTTTGATCAATACACTCAAATAAGCACAACGAGGGTTCAGCCCACTCTAACGCAGGTGCTTCAGGGCTCAGCCCTGTAGATGAAGGTAGGCACTTGGTGCCATATGAGCAGTACTGGGTGGGTTCCAGCTGGGTTTTGGATGTTGATCCTAGAGACTGCATGCCTCCCAGGAGCCAAGTATCACAACTGTACCCCATGTCCCTGTCTGGAGCACTTCAAGTAGCATGAGAATCCTGCATTCATGCATTTGTTAAAATTAAATATGGAAGTTCAAACAATTTATTGAATCTTTTTACTACTGAAAATTTTGCCAGAATGTTTCTTTTTCCTACAAAATGCTGGAGACTCAGATGGAGCTGCATTTTCTGGTGGAAGTCTCCTACTGATAGACGGCCCCTTTTGCAGGTATATTTCGGACTAATGGTGAGTGATAATGTTTCAGTATCTTGCAGTAGATACTTTTTGGCTTTGTTTTATTTGTAATAGCTGGAAGGATTCTTTGGGATTTACTTCAAGGCTGAAAACATTTTTTGAAAATTCATTCGCTAAAGCACATTTTTCAACTACCTGAGAAAATTCCAGGTTCTTTTGTGTACATAATGGAAAATGATAGCAAGGCATTGCATGGGTCAATTATCAATGCTTTTCTAGTCAACAGGAGTTTTACAATCATCTTTAACAGAAGCAAACTTAAACCTTCTAAATCAATATCCCAGTTTGCTATGGACTAAGTACAAATAAAACCTTACTGGATTGTAAAAGGAATGTAGTGAATTTAGTCAGTTCACTAAGTTAAATGATAAAAAATGTAATCAGAAGAAATACCTTATCAAAAAGTATTATTAGGTATAGGAAATTCTTTTGGGCTTTGTTTCATATAAGCAAAGATTTATCAATATTCATCAATAATATATTCACCTATGATGACTATGAAAAATGTGATATTTAATATTCCCTAAATTTTTTAGATAACCTTAGTGGAAAGTCATTAATTATAATATTTATCTGTTACTCGAAAAAGAACATGATATAAAATGACAACTCAATTTTCCTCTTTGACATTTCATACACAACTAAGTCACATTAATCAATCAATAATCTGCTTATCATACACTGTGGTCAATTATACCCCAACTATCAGTGACAGTTTTCTGGCTTGCAATCTAGACACATATTCTCTCACGACAACTACTTTCTTTTTAGCCCTTTTGTATTTTACAACCCAAGCTATTGCTTAAGGCACATCACAAATGTGTGGAAAGGGCATCAGATACTTCATAATCCAAATTCCATTTCTGTACTATTAGCATATTTCCAAAGAATAAACTTTCAATGCACTGAAATTCAAGAAAAAATAGGACAAGTTCGCTCTGAAGAGGAAGTTAGACATATAATAAAACTGGCTGTACTACAAATAGAGTATTCACATTTGCTGGTTGCAAGGTTGCAATTATAGCTCACCATTTTAATGAAGTCATAAACTAGTTGAGCTTACTTCTTTGGTTTATTGCACCATGAGAACCTTTTTTTAGAGTTGTAGCCATAAAAACTATAATTATTAATCATATCTCCAGGAAAGACATTATTAATACTGTTTGTCAGGACATTATTTATATTCTGAGCTATCTGTAAAGATGAGTCAGTATCTCCCAAATGAACTTTGACACAGTTTTAAATAGAACTTCTCACCTTCAGACAAATCATATAAATCTCAACCTTCCTGTTTTTATTAAAATTATTCTGAATGAATGATACAGTCATAAATCTTATTACAAAGTATTGCTCCATTGAAAAATACTGTTTGGTCAATGGTAAAATTGCTTATTTCAACAATATCTCACTCTAATTTCCCTTGACAAATATTTTCTGATAAGGAACAACAGGACATTTTAGATTTTTTGAAGGGGAATATTTTATTTTTCTTTTTAAAAGGAATTTATTTCAAAATATTGAAAGTGAATTATTAACACAATATGAAGGGAAATTATAGGAAAAACAATTTCAAAATCAGTTATCCAGAATTTTTCTTTTCTTCTCACATTAATGAAATCTGAAAACACTTTTTGCTATATTTGCTCAGAATAGGAATTTATTTTGAATTGCAGAGTTTCCCATGAAGTAGAATAGGCAATCTTTATGAGGCCACAGGCTCAGCCAGGCTAAGGACATAAGCACCGACAGACAAATCTTATCCCTCCTGCAGAGGTGATGGCTTCTGCAGTTTTTCACAATTTCCTGAAAACCTGAGAGAATATGACCTTCCCTATTTATTTTTTTTCATCTTTCTTGGGCAAACTTCTGTTTGCTCCAACTGGCTCATAGATGGAGCACTAAGAAGGAAGATATGCAAGTTCTCAGCCCTTCACAGTGTGCAATGAGACACATTTCACATTTTCCTTTGTTAGTGCCAGCAGCACAATATGGAAACAAATTTGAATATCAAAAGTCATTCTCTGGTTTACCCACTCTTAAAACCTGTCACATCACATTCCCAGCACTAATTAGTTAACCTGTTCCAATTCAGAAGAAATAGCATCTCAGAGGTAGTTGAATGACCCTATCAGTTGCAAACTGTTTATGTATTCAGGATTAAAATTAGGAAAAAGGAAGAAAAGTTGTTCTACGCATCTAACAGTGTAATAATTGTTGTTTGCATGGTTTTATTATTTTACATCATATTTTGATGCTGTTATAGTCATTGGGACATTTAGAGGGTAATATAGTAATAATATATGAAATAAGATTCTGATATGCAACAGTATTCCTGGTGGTGCATTTCGTATCATATTAGGAACACAAAAATCATAAAAAGCTGATGGTGGCAGTGGGTTCCCACTGAGACATTCCTTATTACAGTGGTATCCATGTCAGCTGTTTGCTTATTAATCACAGCTTTGGCATTCAGTGACTACAGTGTTTTTCTTTTAAAAATCATCCAGGTCTTCACTCAGGACCCCAAATAATTTAGATTACATTCCTTCTCCTACATTTAAAACAGTTAATGAAAGAAGGATCCATAGTGCAGCCAGCTTCCATTGATGAAGACTGATGTACTGAGATTATTTGTGTGTCCAGACTGTAAAGACAAAGTCCTTTTTTAATCCATAGTTTAAGCCCTAGGTTGGTGCCGTGATGGGACATGAGAGAGACTGGCAAGTATTCCTATAGAAATTTGAAGGTATGTTTCTTTTGCTCTCATAAACATTATGTTATGCTGCCAGTGCACAAATATACATGAAAATTGCTAACAAAACCTGACCCTGTGATATTTACTTGATTTAGTATATCCAAAGCAGTCAAGACCCAAAAATTTTGAGTTATTCTTACAAAGCTAAGGTGAAAATGTTGATGATGAGAGGGTTATGCTGATATATTGGTCAGCTCAAATAACTAGACTTGGTGAAAAATGCTCTTCCGATCCCCAGAAAAAAGTCTTAAGAGTTCAATATTTTTCTTATTAATTGTAAAACTCCATCCTGTTAAGTGCTTGAGAACTTTGCTATTGCCTGAAGTGCAGTTGGACTGCCAGCCACAGCCCTTGCTCCAGGGGGCAAAAATCTTCCTGTATAAAGCCCTGTTTTAATTTTAGCCATGCTTTGAAAGAGAGACACTGTATGTCCACAGAAGCAAAGCATAAAGAGGGGCTTTGACAGATAGGCAGTGCACAGTGGTATTGGCTCTGCCTTAGAGTTGCCTTATTTTCCTCAATAGTGTCTTTAAAATTTAATTATCCTGGAATACTACAGAATTGCTGACTGTACTGTTGAATCTTCAGTTTCATTTTTTTACACCATTCCTAGATTTTTATTATATTATCATCTCCTATGAGAGATCATCTTTGCTAGAGTAAACTGAAAATCACTGGTTATGACAAAAAAAGAATTTCCATTAACAAGTCATCATCTAATGATATTACCATCTTTGTATCCTATTATCAGCTTTCTTATGAAATACCATTTCGTAATGACAGGGATTTGTCTAATACTGTGTGAACTCTACTAACATAATTTAAAAGTAACTACCAAGTGTGTATTTATAGAATAAGGTGTCATCTTCTTCATGCTTGCACATAATTTTAGCTTGTGATTTGATCAGATGTAAATGCTGAAAGTTAATTGTCATCAAATCAACTGAAGAAGGAGGAATAGAGTTATCAGCACTGAATTGAGCGGGGCCCCAAAGGGAGCTAGATTCTCTTCCCTATGTCCATAAAATTACTTTTGTGGATGACAGAGGCAACACGTCCATTTTCATTCTTGAGGACAATGGTACAGCTTGTATACACAATATGTAACATTTACTGTATTTCAGCTGGTTTCACTGAAGGCCAAGCAGTGGGGAGAGCTCAGGCCCCTCCAATCCCAGTTTCAAACCCCATGGAGTGAACCCAATGAGAGATTCATTTGTGCCACTTCCCTCACTCTTAAATGCCATGTTTCTTTCCCCGTGTTCCCTCTGTCATCAATACAGGTTTTTCGTTAACCTGAGCTGTCTAAGTCAGCTGTCCAGGCTCCCCAGAACCTGGGCACAGATCTAACATTTCACCTCATCTTTATAAGCTTACATATGAAACCATGTGAAAACGGGGAAGAAATTTATCTCCCCTCCTTTTTTTGTTCCATATGGTTTGTTCCTTGTAGCTCGAATTCGGGGATAAAACACATGGTGCAATACATATATACTTAATAGTTCACTGGTCACCAATCCAAAGACACATCTCTTAGGTAATAGCTTAGGAAAATTCTTTTGGAGCCAAAAAAACAATTTTATATTTTTTTCATAGTCTTGAAAAGGCAAAAATAGAGTTTGGTCCCTTTCTTACTGGTGATCATCATAACATCCTCCCACACAAACACACACCTTAAAATAAAAAAAAGGATCCATTTATTTTTAGAAAACGAATTCTTCTATGGGAAACAGTCACTTTGGATCTATTTGAAAGATACATATACTTGGCTAAAGAGTAGATATCAACTCACAGAAATAGAACTTTGTTTTATTTTTTCATAGATAGACTGACTCCATGATTCTGAATGAAGAAACCACTAATCAATTTAGTAAGGGTTTTTTTCAGTTTGAATTACAAATGTGGATATACCTAGCTGAAATTTTATACATAAATTTACAGAACTTCATAGAAAAATTTACTATCAACAGACTGTTCATAAGACAGCCTCACACTGACAAAATGCTGAGCACTAAGGTCAGGGACTGTCCTTTTGGTTTGTGTTTGTACAACACCTTCCATGGGCTCAGATCAATGGCTGATCTTCTTAGTTTTACTATCACATAAATAGTAATACATTTTTATCAAGTACAATGCAACGGAGTGAAATAGGTAACATCATAAGTGACAGCTAATAGAGCAAAAATGTCAGAATAAATAAGTTACTTATTGTGCTTCAGTATCCTTTGGTATCTTTGTTATGGAAATCCATGTAAGAGGATAATGCAAGCACAGTAACGTCAATGGAAGTCTTTGCCTTGATTTCCATGAGCTTTGCACCATGCTTTTACTTCCCAATTTGCAACATCCAATAGCCCACAATACAACCCACAGGGTTACTAGTTCAAATTAGTGAAGTTCTCCTACCTGATTGGTTTTAAGCCAATTTATGTAGACTTGTCTCTTTAAGCTGTTAATACTGTTGAAGATTACTATGGTATTACTGCAGTCTGCAATATTTCAAAGCTTACAGCACTGTTTCTCACTAAATCCGTGAAATGGATTTGACTTTTTCAACACCACTTCTAGTTGTCTTAGAGCTATCACTTGTGAAACAAGTCCCTGAAAGCCCGGGCTAACTGTGCCAAGTGTCAGAAAATAGCATTCAGTCTGCTGGAAGAGCTAAAGCAGGAATTCAACTATTCAGCATAAAACCAGAGAATACTTTTATATTTCATCTGACTTCAGGTAGCTGGATAAACTTTTCTGTTAATTAAGTTGTGAAACTGTTTCCTTGATATAGAGGTTCTGACAGTTTCACTAAGTTCATTGCTTAAACTCAACCTGTATTTTCTTTCTCCTTTCATTTTGGTATGCACATTTCCCTGCACAGGGAAGATAGATTAGTATTGTAAATTAACCCATAAACAGACTTTATTCCTTCTTGCTCCTTAAAACAAAATCGGTGCATGGCTAAGTAAACCACCTCTGAAAACATGTAACTCCAATTGCTCAGCTAGTGCAGAAAAGATTATTAATAACCCCAGTCTTGTTTTGAAAAGTTTAGCTAATAAAATTGGTCTGTGCAAGAAGAAAGGGAAGCAGAGCACCATCTGCTGTACAGTCGTGCAAGTGTTTCAAAACTGCAAAAACACCAACCTACCTTAAGTTTTCCAAATAGTTAGGACATGTGGAAGGCCACCATCATCCAACATTGCATAACTGTGAGCTTGAGATGGACGCAGACTGTAATTAGAGAGAGATATGAAGAGCCAGGGTTGAGAGTCAGCTGTCCCTTGCTTAGGGAACAGGATTGGGTTTATTGGGGGCTGCTGCAAACACCTGCACAAAAAAATCCCAACCTGACAGTATGATACAAATAAAGAGGGGATAATAATGAATTAGAGCATCACAAGAGGAGCAAGAATACTTAGGAGAGGGGAGAGGGGAGAGGGGAGTATTCCAGGTGGACAAATACCAATGAGTTCTGCCCTGGACACTCTTTCCATACAGCAAAAGGGGAAATGGACTTATTTCTCCACAGTTCTGTGTCAGGCAGCCCACAAAAAAAAAAGGAGTAAATTTTGAGGAGGTACAAGAATAACTCAGTAGCCGATCAGGAAGGTCCCTTGGGAAATAAATTACAGAAGAAAGTCAGGATATGACACACAAGTACAAAATATCCTGATATAAAGTAAAGATATGAAGCATAAGAGTCAAATCCTGCATTCCTCAATGATCTCAAACATAAGTAAGTGTACAAACAGTGGAAACTAGGTCAAATTATTAGAGATAACATTATAAAACAAAACAACAAAAATGTAACAACTAAATCAGAAAAGGATAAAATCACAAGAAAGATTATAAACAAGAAGAAAGCTGTGTATGGAAAAACCTCTGCCAGAAGGGAAGGCTGGTGCTGAGGAAGATTAAATGTCTAACACCTCTTTTTGTTTCAGTCTTCACTTAAAAGGTCACACAGGTGACACAACTAACACTAGTGCCAAAGAGCTTGCAGGTCGGGTTCAGCTGCCAAACTTGCAGCCAACAGGTCCACACACAATTAAGGTTCAAAACTATACCAGGGCAGCTGAACGTGATCTTTCTGGTTTTAAACAAAATAAATGCCTTTTTTCTCTTGACATGGCAGGGGTTACTGGTGATGTTCATGGGTTGTGATAATGGGTGTCTTCACAGCTGTCACATCGTCTGGATTAGTGAACTGACTCACCTGGTGCTCTAGCAGATACAAGAGACCAGACTCTTTTGTTTTATCCCAGCATAAGCAAAGAATATCTCTTCTTGTAAAGTCAAATGTAAAACTGTAAATAACCAGTACTAAGAACATGGCACAACCTTTGGAACCTTTGGGATCCTAGCTTTAAGGGAAATCCTAATGCCAACAAGTTAGTAGCACCATCAGATTTTACATCTATTCTAAAAAACCAAAGGGACCAGGACCCTTTCTCTCTTCCTGAGAGTAACTGAAATGGCACAGGTGAAGTTGGCTGCACTGCATGCCACCTGGGGAAGCGCTGGGGGATGCTGACAGTGAGGCTGTGTGGGTGTTCACAAGCTTGCTATCAACTCCTATTTAATTTGTATAGACATAGAGTCAGTACAGCTGCAGCCAGAGGGGCACGGACTCCAATCCAAGACTTGTACAGCTTGAGATCAGATTTTAAATTCCAATTTCCTGGGGAATAGGTACAGTGAATCTCAGACTCTCATGTGCACTTGTATAACTGCTCTCTAATTTAGCACTGGTCCACCAAAAAAGCATACATGACAGTATCAGTGATACTGGTTAGGGCTGACATTAGCACAGATGCATGCAAAATTATCAGAGCACACTGTCAGAGGTCCTAAAACTTTGAGCTGAAATTCCCTTGGGGATCATGGGAGGGAGCTTATGAAGTGTTACAAAGAGGAGAGTAGTCAGCAGTGGTTCAGTTATTCTGTCTGAAGCAGGGGAAGGACTCATTATTAGTGCACAGGCAGAAACCCTCACCAGGGAACTTCAGATGACTTACTTGCTGGCAGCAGCTCCGGACCTTCAGACTGGAAGAGCAAAACCACAGTAGTGGTACTCACAGCTTATGGCTGGACCAGGCAGGTCACACTTTCAAAGAATGAACCAGAAGAGTGTTACACTTTTAGAGACATTAAGAAACAGTAAGATCAAACATTATAGGTCCTTTATTGGCACATGAACCTAGAGATAAACCATACATGCCCAGGCTACTCAGACATGCATCTAGAGTATTAACTCTGAGAAGTCAGTAATCCATGAGTTTGAGTGATGAAAGCTCCAGAACCAGAACTGCAGACCTTGTCTGGTCATGGATTGCCATTTTTCCACCCACTCTGCACAAGAAGTTGATGTACATCTGCAGTCCAGTACATCTGGACTGATGTCCAGCACCCCTGGCATCATCCAGCTCTACACTTGCCTTCCTTCACCATCTGGCAGAACAGAAAGTGCAATCCAAGGTCAGACGCAGAACCTCCCTGAAAAGACAGCCTACATCAAGCCAGTTTGCTTAACTATTACTATTCTGCTGTTAGGATTAAGAAAACAAAATTGCCCGTGAAAAGCTGAAGAAAACCATTACAAATGTTCTGCCTTTGAACTTAATTTCACAGTGGGGGGAATTTCCAGCCCTCTGCTTCTCAGAGCTGTAACAGACAGGCAGCCATGCTGCTGGCAGCCAGGTGTGCTGCCCATTTCACCCCACAGGTCACTCATGTTGCAGAACCAGTGAACATGGGAGCTTTTATATACAAGTCAATGTACAAGCTCGTATACAAGTTTCATAGCAACACTGCTCTGCTTCTTTCACACCTCTGTGACCTGGTGGAAAAAACAGGCAATGTTCTGCTCACTTCAGCCCTGCAGCTCACTTAGCATGGTTTCAGTGAACCTCTAAGAAAGGCTGATTCAACCTTTCCCTACTCTTAAGAGCAGTTTTGATTGTTTTCACTGAGCACTAAATCACGTTCTTGATGGGTAAGGGTAGTTTATTGCATTGACCAGCCAGAAGAAATACAAAGCACTTGACTCCTACTCTCAGAGGGAAAAACTGTACTTTATCACTGCCTGTCTCCTTCTACAGGCCTCTATAAATAAGAAATTAAGAGTTCCTCGCATAACTTATTTTATATCAATCGTTACCAAGCCTAGGAGCTCTAATAATAGCTCAAAGAGATCTACAACCCACAGTTTGGTCCAGTTTACAAAAGCAACTGATTAAAACTCCAAACTGAAAAGGTACTCACAGTCTGGTCTGGAGGGAACCCTTCACAGGATGGAGCTGCGATCACCTCCCAGTTTGGATGGTGCTGCTTCTGTGTCATTACCATTTCATTTGGACTGTGTGGGCTGCTGCTGTGTCAAGATACTATTTATATGGTGGTTGTTCTCACTTAGAATTGATGCCCAGCAGCTGAAATCGTATAAAGCATTAAAAAGCTGTCTTTTGCCATGAACTGGCAAGCTAGGTTGGTGGCAACACATGAGGAGAGGCTGCAGCAATGAGGATCAGAGAGGATGGCAGCAGCCAGAAGGGTTTGCAGCCTCCATCACAGCCTCCCACCCTCTGAGCAAGTAGGTCAGGTCACAGCAGAAATGTTCCCATCTGTGAGACCTGAGGGACAGGACAGTGGGTCTGGGGGTCATGCTGGGCCTGTGGACATGCACAAACCATGCTGGGAAAGCCACAGGTGCAGGCTGAAGGGATCAGACAAGTGGAGAGCAGTGAGGATGCTGGCTGGGGAGGGACCACCTCTGAAAGTCTGAAGAGGAGCAGCCCACCATGTGGCTTGGTCAGCAGCACCCCAAGTCAATCAGTGGAGACAAGAGAATATGAAGTTTAATCCAAAGAAGCTACTAAAAAGAACAGCAGCTACGATACACAGTCAAGGGAAGACTAACAGCTGGATTTTACTTTAACAGGCAAGCTGACAGTGGTTGTAATGAAAATAACTAGAAAAAAAGAAATCCACCAAATGCAGGCAGACTTCACCCTAAAACTGAGGCCTCCAACATATGAAGGAAGCAGAACATTTCAGCACCCTTCTGTCTCTCCTTCTTCAAAAGGCACCTTCCCACAGTTCATTAAATCCAAGAGGGGAATTCAGGAAAAGCCAGTCTCCTTCCCCGGGTAAATGCAGCATGACCTTCACACCAGTCTGGGTGAAAACATCTGGTTGAAAACTGTTTTCTTTTGAACAGGTAACCAAATCAAAATATTACCATTCAGATCATCCTGCACCTGCACCAGATCATCCTGCAGGGCTAGAAAGTTCTTATTTCTCATAGCCATTGAATTGTCATTGTTTTAATTTTTCTTAGTTTGTGTCACTTCACTGGAGTGACTGACCAGCTGAGACTGTACACCGTTTTACCAAATGTTTTCAGAGAAAAAAACCACTGTGAAAGACTTCTTTAACAAAATGAAGGCTTTGATCATCAAAAACATGCCCATGCTTCTGTTCTACTCCAGACCACAGAATGTGTTAATTATATTAAACTAACATTTTGTAAAATTAATACGTGTTTTCTTAGAAAACTCAGTTTCAGACCAAGCAACCTCTCTTGAAAATATAGATGAAAAAGGAGTTCAAAGAACACAGCTTGTAGTAGTACTCTTAATGTAATAAATTTAGAAAGTAAAACAGAAAGCCTGAGATGAACACACATCTGATGCTATTAAAGTTGCCCTGTTGTGCTCTCTTTCCCATGAGATGCTGCTGAATCCAGGACTCCTAGCTGACTGTAAGCAGTAATGGTCTCTTAAAATTAAGACCAAATGTGAAAGAAATGCAAAGCAGTTTGTGAACTTTTCCTGTACACAGAACCAATTGCATTAATAAAGACTACCAAAACATTCTGTATTTTAATTGCTGTTCAAGATTTCATTGTGTCCTGAAAAACAAAATACTGCTTCTTTTTCAATTAGTGTCCAAGAGATATTTAAGGACAAAACTGCATGAAAACAGCAATAGTTACTAGAGGTTTCATTGAGAAGACTGCCACTTCATTTCCTTAATTTTGTCTATTTCCCAAAAGAGCATAACATCTAATTCTTTGCCTACCCCTATTCACAAACGTATCCCATTGATTTTCAGTCCGCAGAGTGCAGGGTGAAGATAAACAATAACTTTATATAGAAAATATTGATTTAAAACTATTGATTCAAAGCCCTAGGGTATCAAAAGATTAGTTACTTTTAAGAAAAGCAATAAAGGTGACTTTCGGCTACTTCATTATTGAAAAACGCAAAGCAAATAAATCCTGCTATTCAAAGCAGCAAGATACCAGTGCAGAAACTGTTACAAAGCAAGCCAGTGTGACACACAACAGACCAATAGAAAGAGACCTGAACCAACATTGCTGGCAACTGTTTTAGTGATACAATATAAACGCTACATCTGCCAATGTAAAAAATCCCAGTAGTAAAAAAATTTTATAGTAATTTCTAGATGAAAAAGGAATGGCACAGAATAAAACTTCGTTGTGATGCGAGATCCCACAAGGATGTCTTCAAGCCTATGGTGGACCAGATAAATAGGACCATGGGGCTGCAATCTGGAGGGTACCACTGCCTCCTCCTGAAGTCACTAGTAGCTGGGGAACCTCAGTATCCACAGCCGTGGCTTGCTGGGGTTCCACATCATTCCCCTAAATCCAGTGCTGGTGCTGGTACTCTGCCTCGCACTGGCATGGCCAGGTTGTCCATGCCAGGAGCTGCCAACAGAGCTAGGCTGGCTGTGTGATGCCATGGGGTTGGCCTGTAGGTAATGGGGAGGGGGAGCGGGACCATGAGGTGCGTTGGGTGTGCGGAGCTTCATGGGGATATGGAGATGCGCGGCAGGGAACTGCCAGTGGGCTCTGCAGGGGCAGGCGCTGGGTGCTGGCATGGGGCTCTTCACTCCCTGGGGCCAGCCCATGGGAAAACAAAACACCTGATGGTACCAAAGGAAAAACAACCTTTAATCCACCCATAAAGTATTTCCACAATCTCTTTATAATACTCAGACTGCAAATAATGAGGGAGGGCTACCGTAACTAGACTTTGTGCTATCCTTTAACATAGGCATCTGCTTGATCAGTTTTAATGAGTCTTGATTTTGTCGACATTTTCCTTTTTTGGGCACATTCTGATGTCAGGAAGAAGTTCCAGATTTCACCTGCAAAGGGAATCAGTGACGAAAAGAAAAATGACCAGAAGAAAAGCAGCCTGTAGCAGAGTGGCAAAATCCTGTCAAAAAGCATCTTTCCTTCAAGTACAGCAACCTCAGAAGCATTTCCATCAGTTTCAGTAGAATCTTTCAAATTATGAAAGGCAAATAGTTTATCCCTAAAGGGATGTTCTTCACAGTCTGTTTTCTGTTTATATTCAAACTCACATTGTGCCAGGAGTACAGCCATGCTTAAACTCACAGACCTTTAAACATCTCATTCTTCCTGCACGTGGCATAATATCTGTACTCATGGTGTAAACTAGTGGGAGAAGCTGCCAACATTGGCGCAAACATAAACAACACCAAAAACAAGGTCAGAGAGGGGGGTGGGCAGATGTTGAAGGTAATTATGTGAAGATGAATAGGGTTTGGGAAGAAACACAGAAGGACCACCCTTAAGGACAAATAGTACTCATCCAAACATAGGTGAAGACTGTAACCTGAAACCTTATCCTAGAAAAATCTGCAACACAAGAGATTAGTCACAAGAATCCCTTTAAGCTTAAACTCAAGATCTGGATTCCGATTTCACAGTGGTACAGGATTTCTAGATGGAAGAGCAGATGCCTTCAAGCAAATGTACTACAGAAACACAGAAGAAAACCAAAACTGTTTCTACAAGCAGGAATAAAGACAAAAATGACTGGCAAAATAACTTTTACTAAGCTAATGGAAAAGTTCCAACTTTTTAGATTTTCCAGATATCCTAAACTGACATATGAAGAAGGTTTCCCTGGGGACAACAGATCCCTGCTCACACACTAAGCCCAAAACATAGATTGCGCTTTATCTACGGGTACCAAACTGTGTCTGCCTTGCAATTGACACAGATATTTCCCACCATGAGTGATCAAACAACTCTTATTACCTGGACCACCATATCACTTTTCCACAAAATGAAGATGCTTGAGTTTCAGGGACAAGACCTCAGAGATTGCTATGAAAAGGTAGAAATTGTGGTGATTCCATACAAGAAAGGAGGAGGTAGAGGAAAGAGAATGTTGTGGGCACACAGGATAATCAGGATACTTAATTCCTCCCCTTCTGTAATGCCCTCAGGCTGAGAGACTGGGTGGAGGCTTGTGTCGGATAGCCTCACCCTGGAATAAGGCAAGTGTCTGAGAGGTGTCAAAGACAAGCGCAGGCAAAAAGACCTTAACCGTCCAGTTTACAGAGAAACTGATATGAGGTTATCTCTGTGTGAAAAAGCATCTTTAGAACATCGTGTCATTACCCATTGATGATCTGAAGGTGTAAAACATAAAGGTTGCCCAGAAGGTAATAAATGACTCCTTGAACTCTGACAGGCTTGGTGCGGTGACCACTCCCTTGGGAAGCCTGTTCCAGTAACCAACTACTCTCTCATTGAAGAACCTTTTTTCAATGTCCACTCTGAATTTCTTTCATCATTGTCAGATCACCTTAGAGGTTACTAACAAGACTAACTAACACAGAGTGGATTTTTAAGATATATTAGCTGGGAAAAGAAATTAGAATTACTTTTGTATTTGCAACAGAAACCCTATTACAGGATGCTTTCCTGCTCAGTCAGGAAACAACACGTATCACTATCTACTGATTTCTCTTAGACTAACCACAGACAAACACTTAACAATTAAATTATTCAAGCAATAATTTCAAACAAATATGTTTCAGAAAAAACAACATTCTTTCTTGGACATGTCCACAAGTAGTTGGAATAGCAAGGAATAAATCTCAAATGGATCCAGCTTTGGCTAGGATTCACCCTAGCTCACTAGTCTGCACTGTGGCACTTGCTTCTGAACTTCCTAGTTTTTATCAGTAGGGAAAAAACAATTACTTTTAGAGTACAATTTATTTCATTTACCTTAGGATGAGATTAATCATGTTGCAGAATTCTAGAAATCCCTATTTTCCTCCTCTCATTTAAATATTGGTCTACTATCAGTAGTTCAGAGAATTTTGATGCAATTAATCCAACTTGTGTCTTCAGTAAACAAACTGTAACATTTCCTCATGCCTGGACTCCTTCACTACACAGCACCAAAGAATATTTGAAAAGCAGTACCTGCCATATTGTAGCAATAGCAGCAAAAAAACCTCCTCTTCCACTACAAAATTTTGAATGTTGATATTATTTAAATGAGAAAAAAGAATTGAGTGGTTGCTAAATTTCTCCCTTAAATAACAGAAATAACAGAAATAACTGTAGGCTACTTCAGAACAGGTTATCCAGTATAACTACACATAGACCGTTAGGAATAATTCTGTATTTCTGTATCAATATAAGGTTGCAACTTAAAGGATTGCCATATATAAAGTAATCTTCTATAGGTCAGTTTAAGGACACTGCATTCAAAAGCTAGGGCACTCTGATGGAAATAACTCTGGACTGTACCATTATGAGAACTTTGTTTCTTCGCAGCAGAAACATTTGCATGGAAAGATCAACCCTATTCCTCCAAAGTTCATCATCTGTTTATTTCCTAGTAATTTGCTGAGATATCATAATTAGACTGTTAACTTTAAGGAGAAAATAAACTGCAAGACACAAACTGTTCTGGCCAGCAAGGGTTTTCCTTGTTGCAGTCTGAAGGGAATGGATGAAAGTCTGAATGTCATGTCTGCATGACACTGTAAGACTCTCCTAACGGTTTGGTTTTCAACAACTTGAACAAGACACAACAGGCATAAACTGAAACATGGGAGGTTCCCTCTGAACATCAGGAAACACTTTTTTTACTGTGAGGGTTACCAAGCACTGGCACAGTTTGCCCAGGCAGGTTGTGGAATCTCCATCCTTGGAGATATTCAAAAGCCATCTGGACATAGTTCTGGGCAACCAGCTCTAGGTGACCCTGCTTGAGCTGGTGGCTGGACCAGATGACCTTTAGAGGTCCATTCCAACCTCAAGCCTTTCGTGATTCTGTGATTTTTTAGAAGTTCTAGGAGCTACTTTGCTTGTTACTATTCCTAATATTTGAAAATTCCTGTATTGCAATATTTCTGCATTTGGTCTCTGCTGCTTAGGTTCTAAGATATATTGCTTCTTACTCAGCTTACCAGCTATTTTACATCCATGAAAAGTGGGTGCAGCATTTGCCAACATCAGTGATTCAAGTCTCAGAAGTTACTTTTTCTCTGTCATGCCTGTGTTCAATCAGGCTATTAAAATATAGGAGCTGGGGGAGGAAGACAGGTAGCAAGGAGACCAGAGGGGTAGTGGAAAAAAGAGACAAGCCAGGAACAGCAAATAGGAAAGATGATTGCCCAAGATAGGCAGTAAACTACCAATACACCAAGTTTACCCACTAGACTAGTGAAAAGTACCAAATGAAAACATAAGTATAGCATATAACACACCCTGGGTGGCAAAAGTGGTTTTTATTTCTTGCGTTTAGGTCTGCAAATCCAATTCACCTTGGATAACACTAGCCATGGCATAAAAATGTAAAACAAAACAATAAAGCATAGCAGAATATTTTAAAATGAAAAAATAGGAGTACCAGTGACTAGTCAGGAATTGCATGACATCATACTTCTGAAGTTTCATGATATCCAAAAGGCAAGCGGAGTGTCTCCTAGGCACCAGCTGCTCAGTGAGACACAGGTTTAATTTAATGTAATTTCCTGTTCTTAAATAAGGAGTTAAAACTAATTATATTGTTTTCATTTTCTTGGAAGCCTAAAAAACCCATGCCCTAAATACTCATTAATTCAACCACAAAGATTTGCCATTTAGGATAACTTCTACATCTACTTTTGTGTTTCAAAGCAATTCATGCTAATATTGCAGACTGATTTAATATGAATTGTTCTAGTAAAATGTGTACACAAATGACTGACAGAACATTAAGATTCATAAGACATAGACATTAAAAAAAAATGAACCTGTTGTACCCAGATTATAATTCTGATAACGAGGATATGATATTAAATGACCCAAAAGAAGAGTAGGAGAGAAAGTGACCTCGCAGAATATGAAGGTAGTAGAAAATGCATTAGACTATTCTAATAATTGTTCATCTCAGTTCATTTAATAATTTAATACAAACTAGATAAAATAGAAAGGCCATTTAGTCATACACAGAATCACAGAATTCTAGGGGTTGGAAGGGACCTCGAAGGATCATCTAGTCCAACCCCCCTGCCAGAGCAGGGTCACCTAGAGTACATCACACAGGAACGCATCCAGGCGGGTTTTGAATGTCTCCAGCGAAGGAGACTCCACAACCTCTCTGGGCAGCCTGTTCCAGTGCTCTGACACTCTCACAGTGAAAAAGTTTCTCCTGATATTTACATGGAATCTCCTATACTCCATTTTACAACCATTGCCCCTTGTCCTATCATTGGTCATTACTGTAAAAAGCTTGGCTCCATCGTCCTGACCCTCACCCTTTACATATTTGTAAACATGGATGAGGTCACCCCTCAGTCTCCTTTTCTCCAAGCTAAAGAGACCCAGCTCCCTCAGCCTTTCCTCATAAGGGAGATGTTCCACTCCCTTAATCATCTTAGTGGCTCTGCGCTGGACTCTCTCAAGCAGTTCCCTGTCCTTCTTGAACTGTGGGGCCCAGAACTGGACACAATACTCCAGATGTGGTCTCACCAAGGCAGAATAGAGGGGGAAAAGCATTTTGAGAGATCAGTCTACAGCACTAGAAAAAGTGAGGAAATTAAAGACAGCACAATCTAGCAGCACTTCTCCAAGCAGTGAGGAAGCCACAGGTAAGTTCCATGTTTGCCATCCATGGTCTTTTAGAAGTCTGAAGTGCAGAAACAATCACTAGCAAATGAACTTCACAGTTCCTTTCCTTCCCTAGCAGAACTCTGTTTGGTTTATTTGCTAAAGCAAACTCCTGAATTTTTGCTTTGGTCTAAAAAGACAAACAGATCGATAAATTATCTGTGGAAAACAGCACAGAGAGAAAAAAGGTGAATTTGAGTGAGAATATTAGTTCAACAGGTACCTTGAAAAGCAGTCCTAAGTCTTAAAGACTGTAGACCTACATTCTTACAGGACTTACTCTGGGAATATAGTATGTCTGTATCTTACAAGCCTGGCACTCTTAAAACAGCAACAAACTATATCAAACCTGACGAGTCCTGCTCTTGCAGACCTGCTTTGATCAACAGTGCAAGGAAACTGTCTTGACTCTTAATCTACGACTACAGCCCATGACCAGTGAAAGCATGTTCCTAAGTGAAGGTGTTAACATGTTGGCAGGAGAAGCTATCAAGTTTATTCTGCTCTGGCTTTGACCCAGACACAGAAAGCTGGGGTTTGGTTGTTGGTTTGTTTTTGTGTGTTGTGTAATTCTAAAGACAGCAGGGCAGGAACTATTGTTAGTTAGATCTTGTGATCTGAGTAACTGCATCTTTTCACCTCCCCTTTCAGTATGACCATTAGAAAACCACTAAAACTAGTATCACTAAATAGCAGCAAATGGGCATTTATTACTGGTTTTGAAGAGCTCAGATAGGGTGATACTAATGATCTACAGTGATAACTTATGTTTCCTTTCCTTGGAGCTCACAGTAATCAAGGAACGAGTCTTTTAAGAGAGATACCTGCCTGACCCTCCACATAAGGGGCTGATGCAGTAAAAGTCAAATGATTTGACTGAAACAAGGATGTTAACTCTTACATCTACCAGATCAGAAGTTAAACTCAAAGATAGAATACCATCTCAAAATTGTTTTAGTTCTTTAATTAATTATATTTGAGATCTGTAGTTCTCTAGCTTCTGTTGTGAAAAATTATGCATTCCTTGTTATCTCACTATTTTATTCCCTACAGGTCCAGCTGGAAAGTACAACAGGGAAATGAAATCAAGATGGACTTTAGATGTAGAAACAGACTAGGTCCCTAGTTTGTGCAAGTAAGGTGGCACCCAGATATGGTATAAGTGTTCAAAATCTAGATCTAGAAGAAGTGACAGTCACTGCCTTGATTAAAGGAACTGGCAATCATATAGATCAAGCTGGCAGACAGCAGCCAAGCTGCCAAGCCAAGAAAGGACAGGGATAATGTTGATTCAGTGAAAAAACTACCAGATAATCACTCAAGGAACATAATGACTTTGCAATTGGGGGATGTTCAGGTAGCAGGAATTTTTGAACAATTAGTAATCTCAATTTAAAAAAAAAAAGTAAAAAAAAATCCAACCACAGTAGGATTACAGGTCCTCCTTTAATTACAGGTTTCTGCAAAGACAGCAGTAATAATATCTCCCATAATTTTTATAAGCATTCAAATGAAAGAAGAGCTTAGTGATTATCTTTTAAAAGCAGTGCAGGGAAAAGGGGGAGGGGAGAAGAAAGAAGCCTCACAGAAATTTGCTAGCAAATATATAGGAAGAATCACATTCATCAGTTTAAATGAGGACACTAAAGAACTGAATGCAGTTGTGCATAAAGCAACCCCAAAACTGAAGAGACACAACTAAACTTCTTCAACTCAAGAATTTCCAATTACTTAATATCCAAGAAACTTAAAATTTTAATAGGCCCACAAAGGCTTAAAAATGCATTGGAGAACCACAAATCTTAAATTTTATGACAACCTTGGAGGACAAGCTGTTCTTACATAGATCCTCTAAGTGGTTACAAGAGACATTTTGAGAACTACTTTAAATGAGATTTTCTCCTCACTTCCTGAAATAGAAAATTCACGATTACCTCTGCAAGCATCTTCTGATTTTAAACCCGAATAATAGTTTCTAGTAGTCTACTAGGACTACAAATAAGTGTGAGCCAACCTGAATTTCTATACTGCATTATTTAAGATTTAGTGGTTAAACAGAGAAAGCAAATTGTGTTTGTAGATCTAAACTTGGATCAAACAACATTTTTATTTTTTCTAAGGGAACTTAAAGTATAGAATCATCAAATCATAGAATGGTTTGGGTTGGAAGGGACCTTAAAGATCTTCTAGTTCCAGCCCCCTTGCCACAGGCAGGGACACCTCCCACTAGACCAAGTTGTTCAAAGCCCCATCCAACCTGGCCTTCAACACTTCCAGGGAGGGGGCAGCCACAAGTCCTCTGGGCAACCTGTGCCAGTGTCTCACCACCCTCACAGCAAAGAATTTCTTCCTAATATACAACCTAAACCTACCCTCTTTCAGCTTAAAAACATTATCCCTTGGCCTATCACTTCATGCCCTTGCAAGAAGTCCCTCTCCAGCTTTCTTGTAGGCCCCCTTCAGGTACTGGAAGGCTGCTAGAAGGTCCCCCTGAAGCCTCCTCTTCTCCAGGCTGAACAACCCCAACTCTCTCAGCCTGTTTTCAGAGGATAGGTGTTCCAACCCTGTGATTGCCCTTGTGGCCCTCCTTTGGACTCCTTCTTACGTTGGGGACTCCAGAACTAAACACAGTACTCCAGGTGAGGTCTCACGAGAACAGAGTAGAGGGGGAGAAACACCTTCCTCGATCTGCTGGTCATTCTTCTTTTTGATGCAGCCCAAGAAACAGTTGGCTTTCTGGGCTGCAAGTGCACATAAACACCAGTGTTTAATTTTTAAAAATTTGAGTTGCTAGGCAACTTGAGCAAATAACTTGGCTGTTATTTGTGTAAAAATTTTTAGGAATTAAGTTACTCTTCTCAAATATACAGATAAATTCAGCTGGACATAACTGAAGTGCCAAAAAGAAACAGAAGATACCTAGATTAGAAACATCAGAGAAAAATACTAAAGTTTCCTTTTGAAAAATACAGATTGACGTCACTTCTGAGTGTTTCTATGCACAGAAGTGCTCAGAATGACAGAAACAGCCACATAAGACATATTTAAGATCTGTTCCAAGATCCATTGTGATGCGAAGCATCTTCCCATTACTTCATGCTTCTACTTATCTATGTTACAAAAGAGTCCACTTCCTGCTAATAAACAAAAAGCCATATCCTCACATTATAGTTCTCTGCAACTTATTTTAATGAACAAAACTACTGAAGCTATGTCAAATGCCATGCATTGAAAAAGCAATGAAATGGGCAGGGAAGTTATAATTATGGTAGTCACATTAGATACCACAGGAGAGAATGTAAAAATGATAACTACTCAAAATGGATAATTATTTTTTTAAAAAATGGAAACTGATTACGTATTTATTTAAATTAGACGTATATTCCACTTAACCCAGTCAAAAAAAATATAGTCAGTAAACGGATATATAGTCAGTAAACGAATAAACCTGCTCGATAGTTGAAAGATCTTCTAATTTGAAACAGAAACCAGGCAATGAAGAACTTAAAGACTTGAAAGAATTGGAAATTCTAGATATGCCCATATATTTGGAGACACTTTTATAAGCCAGGAAGGAGAAGTCAGAACTCTAGAGTTTTCCAACAGATACACTAAAAAGGTAAACGACTGATTTTACCCCTCAGTCTCACCCCATTTAATCCACCACAAATACCATCACGTCAATAAACGTGAGTAAACAAGCAGTGGTGCTTCATTCCTATTTTCAGCCAAAACAAGACATCTCAATAACACACATGTAGACAATTCATTACACCTTTTGCCTCTTACATGTTCTGTTTCTATATACCCCGGGCAGACTCAGACACTTCCCTCCTCCCACCATGACACTACAGTTATTTCCTTTTCCATGCTGTCTAGATAGGAAGTTTAATTTGGGAGAAAAAAAGAAAGACAACTGGCTTCTCAGTCACCCTGTTACAGAAAGTGTGCAAACAAGTGGGGGAAGCCTGTGTGGCTGTAGTATGTCTAGTATGGACAGAAATCTAGTACAAATTAACAAAAATACTGACAGTTCAGTTTTCCAAACAACATTTTGTCAGAAGTTTATAGCCGGACTAAGTTTAGGTCAAAACCAGCAAAAGGCAACTCCATATTGCTTTAAAACGTTTAAAATCAGAATAAGGAAAAATAAATTCTTTTTCTTCTAAACTTTGTTTCTTAACCTTTCTAAATTTAAACCAAAAGCTTACCAAACCCAATTTAACCAGCATTAAAGATTACCGTCAGTCTAAATTTTGACAAAACTACAAATAACTGGGAAGACATTTTCACAAGGCTTATACAGCCTTCTTAACAGGCAGAAGTACAAGTACCATACATAAGGATGTGTCGGTCTCATTAAGGGATAAGCTGGCCTTTCATACTACCTCCAAAGAGAGAGATATTATTTCATACAAATGAGATAACACATATTAAAAGATTTCTTCTACTGTGAGACTGTGATTCCTTTAAACAGAGATGGAGTAAAGGTACTGTGACACAAAGACAAATCAGGCATGATGAAGACAGATTTATGTTAATTCAACCTGAATGTACATTTCCCAATGCTTACATTTTTCTATGAAATTTTACACTTCCATTAGCATTAAATAATTTTAGAATTAGAAATCCCATTTTTACTGATTTAAGTTCTGTAATTTGCCAGGTCCTATTTTGCTGGTTACTTGCTATGCCTGCAGAAAAAGCAATGTTTCTAAAACCAGACATCAATAAAGATTCGTAGGGGAGATGCAAGTTTCTACACTTCTATGCATATAACCTGGCAAATCATGTATTGAAATGCTTGGGAGTATAAATGGTTTCTATCACAGTACTTGGTTTTCCAGTCTTCTTATCATCTCCAAAGGTTTTCTTCGCAAGTCAGATATGTTTTTAAAGACAGATCATCTTTCTAAATTTAAAAGATGGATTACAGAACTAAAAATTTATTCGAAACAGACAAATAGTCTCGAGCTTCCTTAATGGAAGCTACTTAGCATTTGCTGGTTTTTAAGTTTTCTGAAGTGTTCATGAGTGTTACTTGGGAAAGGATAGTTGAAGTGAGCAGTTTAAGTTTATATTAATAAAAATTAAACAAAAGCTACTGCATAAGACAGTATATTCTCCTATTTGTAATATGCAAGTAAATATCTCTTAAAATAAGCATGAAGTAAAAATTTTTATCCTATGACCTACTTCAACATTAACCCTTTTTGTTCTAATCCTCCACAAAAAATTTCCCCTCACTTCAAAAAAAAGACATTGAGGTGCTGGAGCATGTCCAGAGAAGGGCAACAAAGCTGGTGAAGGACTGGAAAATACATCTTATGGGGAATGGCTGAGGGAGCTGGGGTTGTCCAGTCTGGAGAAGAGAGGGCTTGGGGGGACCTTCGTCACTCTCTACAACTACTTGAAAGGAGGTTGTAGTGAGGTGGGTATCGGTCTCTTCTGCTGTGCCCATAGTGAAAGGATGAGAGGAAACAGCTTTAAATTGCAGCAGGGGAGATTCAGATTGAACATTAGGAAAAATTTCTTCACTGTAAGGGTCATTAGGTACTGGAATAGGTTTGCCCAGGGAGGTGGTGGAGTCACCGACCCTGGAGATGTTCAAGAGGCATCTGGATGTGGCGCTGGGTGATGTGGTTTAGTGGTGATGTAGGTAGGTGATTGGACTGGATGATCTTGAAGGTCTCTTCTAACCTCGACGATTTCATGACTTTAAAAATTAAAATTTAAGTGGAAAGGTTGCAGCTAATGTTCCCAGTTTTTCTAAATGGCTCATTGGGTTTTAAGCAGCACCTTCACATGCACACAACGTACCAAAAATCAACTAAAACCCAGAAGTTTCTGCAAAGAAAAACACAAAAAAAGACCGAAAGAAATAATTTTTAAATATAAACACACGGTACAAGTTAAAAAAAAAGCTGAAGACAAATTGATATAAAAATCTGTATTTATGTAAAAAAATAATGCATTGCATATTGTCAAAACAGTCAATAACAGTATTCACCTTCACACATCCTTCTAGATTTTCAGACTTCAAAAGGCCATATGTCAAGGAAGAGAGATCGCAACTAAATGTGAGGCAGACTGTTTTTCTAGTTTCCATCCCAGAAATTTACACCCTGAGCCAGCAGGGAGATGAGAGGCAGAATATAAACTCTGTTTATAATGGAGTGTGTTTGTCTAATGCTAAAGCATTCATCTAGTTCACCAGATCATCTATGGATCTGGGAGTCAGAGCCAGCCTGTCTTTGACAAAGAAACAGCCACAGAAATTAAGCGTCTAAAATAGGGTTGGGATGAAGGTGCAAGTCAGTGAGTGGATCCTCCATGTTCACCAAACAGGAACTTTTCTGGAATCCAAAAATTCACTTTATGAAGACTTCATCTCAGTTAGACACGTTATCCAAGTTCAAATATACTTTACAAATACATTTTATACCATGCAAGTTTAAATAATATCTTACTGTAACACTAGAACTCAGCCTTATTCTTCAGGGTTTTCTCTGGAAAAAAAAGTTTGTATTACATAAACAAAACATTTTCTTTCACTAAGATAACTAAATCCTTCCCTCCTGGAAATCACTATCACTTTATTGACAGTAATGCATTTATGTAGTTGAGAGTCTGCCCGAGAACTATTTTAAAGCTATGTCATTAAAAAAATATGGTAACAGGATATATCCTCTAAGAAACCCACCTAATATACAGTTTGATGAAGCATCAGAACTCTTATTACAGCTTTTCACTTCTAGGTACTAAATACTCTACAATAATAATCAGGTAAAAATTCTTAGTAAGGGAATACAACAGCAACAGTTTTCCATTGTTTGGTTTTGGTTTTTTTTCTACTTACAAAATGCCCTATAAAGCTGCAAAACCATGGCATTTAAAAAAAGTATTTTAAGACAGACAATGTCATACTGAATTTTTGCTGAAAAACCTCAGCTCTTCTCTACCTTTTGGCCGTGATGGCTCAGCAATGTTGAAACAAATGCTGTGTATTAAAAAGTGTCTGTATCTGCAGACAGAAAAAACTAGTATCACATACTATTAATTTCTCAGAAAATCATATTTATAGTGTGCAGTTAACAACCAAGATAAGCAAAATAAGATTGTCAAAACAGTATTCAACATGTAAGAGATGAACTTATAAAGGTACATACAGATTGTCAATGATTATATCACATTTCTTTGAAAACAGAGTATTTTCTGCACTCGTAAACAACTTTGTTTACATAAAGGCTCACACCTTTAAAGTGAGGTTAGTGCTGCTGACTCAGTTATTGCTACATTCACAGTTTAACAGAATTTTAGACAATACGAGGTACACTCCCAAATAGAGTCATCTTCATTTCTTCCTTGTTCATTTGATCATTAGGTAACTGAATTATGCAGACTAAAACTACTGACCATAGAAGCCAGTAACATCCGAGTATCGGATCCAAAATAAGCATTAGCAGTGACTAAACTTCAAAGGACCAAAAAGACACCTTTGCAGAAAGAAGTTCCTGTTCTTCATTACATGAATATTTTCTTCATTTTTATGTATGCTAGTAAACTTATATCCTGGCACATTAAGAGCCGATTCCAGCCATAATAGAATTTTTGCACCTTTTGACCAGTATGTTAATCCAGTCTCTTGATTTAACAGCTTGGAGTAAAAATCACCTTCCCTTTGATCTTCTGGCATACAAGTCTCTTATGCTTTTTGTTAGCTGCTTTATGAACACTTTGTATACTCTTCCACAGTACGTATGCATGGTTTTCCCTAATTCCAGTTCTAGAGGCTGCAACAGGGAATGAATGAGATCATCTCCAAATGAATACTGTAGAGAGGTTAAGAAAAGAAGATTTAAAGTCAGTATGCAATAGTGTCACCATTCAGAGTTTTACAAAAATGCCTTTAAACATATTTGCTTTCTCTAAGTTTATTACTGCTTTCAAGAACTCAGAGCACTTCTGAATGCAATTTTGAAAAACACCTAAATTACAGGCATATTCTCTAATGTTTAAAATAAGCCTAACAAACAAGATTAAAAAAAATGCAAATTAATATATCCAGACAGGAAGAAATTTCAATTACCTTATTAAATAAAAAAATTACATATCTAAAAGGATTTCTGATTGTTTGTTGAACAGTAACCTTCTTGAATGACATATAACTTTTAAGGAATACAATTCTTATCAAATTATAATGAAACACCACTATGAAAAGTAGTACTACTGAAGTTGCATTAAACTGAATGATAGCCAAACACATTTGATGCTTAACATGGACATGAAATAAGGAAGTCATTAATTCAACATTGCAGTATTTTTTATTTAAAAAAATACACTAAAACAGCTTCTCAAAGTAACATAATTTTGTTCATCTTATTACCACTGAATCAGCACTGTTTTACATACTTTCTCTAACATATTCATAAACCAAATGGGATCATAAATAAAAAGAAATATTTTTTTCCTCTGTTTTTGACAATGCTCAAAGGAAACAAAGAAATTGTATTTTTATGGAAACACATTCACATTCCCTGCAATGTATTCTCAGATCCCCAAAAGTACTTTTCTTCATTTTTATATCCATATGACAACATGTAATAAAGCACCATTAAAATATACTACTGATTTTTGAAGGTTATACACACACAACAGCCTGCTACATTAAAATGTGCATCAGTGCTAAATTTTACAGCTCTTCAGTGAGTATACTGATGTAGTGATAAATAGTTTATTAGATGACTTATTTGCAAAATGAAAAGTCACTGTGATTAGTATTTAAAGGAACAGCAACATATTAATACACTGAATCTCTAGAAAAGGTCAAAACATAGTATAAAAAAATGTTCTACAATCCAAATCTATCTACAATCAAACATTAAAATGTTGCAGTAAATATATACAAACATTGGGAAGAAGAAGGGTTTTTTCTGCATTTTAAAATTTGCAGAAAAATTATGCTTCTGGTGATTTCCAAATGCTCATACAAACACTTTACTATATGTATTTATTAAAGGAATGGGAATAAAGCCTTTTAAATAGACATTGACGACTAAAGATGATGGTTTAGAACCTAACCTAGACATAGTTTACACCACATTTCAAGAGCTGTTCATCACAAAAGGAATACGCTGGAATTCTATCCAAGCAGAAAAAGAAAAAATGGTGAAACACTTAACTACTTAAAAGAGAAAAAAATTACTTCATTGCAATCAAGGTAAGTATCAACAAAACCTACAAAATACATGCAGCACTGTAGATAAAAATACATCAAAAATAATTTTGCACAAGTATAATGCTGAATACACTTACATTTTTTATTGCTTCATAGATAGCCCTAAAAGTTGGTTGTTTATCATCATGATAAACACCTCTGTTTCCATGAAGGATAAATATACCTTCTTCTTCAGCTTCCTTACAATTGCTTCCATAAATGCAGTGATCAGGCCGGTAATTCCATTGGCAAGGAAAGACATAAAGACTTTCTGTGCAGAAAAATGAAAATTCTGGATTAAGTAACCAAAATTTTTTTCAGAAAATACATTAATCTTTTTTTCTTAAGGCTGCTTCATAAATTTCTGTACAGTTTTTTTGAAATGTAATATCTAATTACACTCTAGCAAGCTTCAGTGCTGTCTCTCAAAGTAAACACTTTCAGAAAACAAAAGAAGTGAAAAGTTTTTTGAATACGTTCACTGAAAAAATTCAGCTAAAAGGGTTTTTGAAGATCATAGAAAAGATCAACTATGTTATGTTAGACTTCAAATCAATGTGGGTTTACCTGGATTGTGAAAAAACATGATGTTCAATAGATCCTGATCACCCCATGTTATGTTCAACTTGTATTTCTTCAGCAGTGGCATAAGAATTTCTCCCCACTGTAACCGGACCGCTGTCATATCATTCTATTAAACAAAACAAAGCAAAACAACACAGATTCAGGGTAATTATACCTATAAAGAAGAAAATGCTCTACAGAATTGCAGTAATTTGTTTTTCAAAGCTACAAATCTCAAATGTATAGGTGATTTCTTTCTTTCAAACAAATGAGTACACCTAAGGAAAAACAGTTATGGATACTTCCAATATGCTTTATTTCTGTATTATCTTATTATAAGGAAAATTATATGCATCTCCTACTTCTATTTAACTGCCACATTAAATTTTTGTCTTCAAGATTTCCCTCAAACATCTCAAACCAAGAGTTCTAAGAAACAGCAAGGGTTTTTTTATACAGCAGCAGAATCTAACAAAAAAACTGCATTTAAGTTTGGTTGCAAGTAGATGGGCACTATTTAAATAGAATCACAGAATCACACAGAATCACAGAATGGTTTGAGTTGGAAGGGACCTTAAAGATCATCTGGTTCCAACCCCCCTGACATGAGCAGGGACACCTCCCACTAGACCAGAATGCTCAAAGCCCCATCCAACCTGACCTTGAACACTGCCAAGGGAGGGGGCAGCCACAACTTCTCTGAGCAACTTGTGCCAGTGTCTCATCACCCACACAGGAAAGAATTTCCTCTCTACCCTCTTTGAGCTTAAAAGCATTATCCCTTCTCCTATCACAACATGCCCTCGTAAAAAGTCCCTCTCCAGCTTTCCTGTAGCCCCTTTCAGGTGTAGAAGGCTGCTATAAGGTTCCCCCCGGAGCCTTCTCTTCTCCAGGCTGAACAACCTCAACTCTCTCAGCCTGTCTTCACAGGAGAGGTGCTCCAGCCTCCTGATCATCTTCATTGCCCTCCTCTGGACTCGCTCCAAGAGCTCCAAGTAGTATTGTAAAGTACTATAATATTGTAATGTTAAGTTTTTAATAGGTCTTTGTCAAACACCTTAAGCTGTACAGCATGCAGGGTACCGCCAAGAACAGCATGTTTATAGCAGGTTGGTTTAGAAATACTTTCTGGTTTGATTAATAAACTGTTTTGTACAGTCAGCATTGCAATACAATATTCCTGTTGCACTTCGATACTTGTAACAATCAGCCTGATAAATTAGGATAATATATGACCATTAAAACTTGCTTGTAAATCATCCATTTCCATCCATTACGTTTGCAAAATAGTGCTATGTTTTGCTGAAGTGTGAGCCGGACTGATACAGAGTTCCAGATTTATGGGAACTGCATACTTGTATGTTTTATCTCAATATTGTTCTCATGCCCACCAAAATACATGGGTGGATGACTACATTTATCAGTCCATGCTAGCTAACTCATTACGAAGAGGAAAGACACCCATGAAGAAATTAACTCTCAGGTAATTCATCAACAAATGTGAAAGCAGCCTAATGTCTCAGGTCAACTGCTGCATGATTATAAATACCCACACTTCATGCAATTTCTGTCTTTATCACAGAGTGATAATATACATAGGTTTTAAAATTAACTTCCAAAATTCAAAACAGATCAATATAAAATTAATTATTAAATAGTTTCAAGCACATATCGCTAAAAAATATTGTCTACAAAGCAGTGTACAAAAATACAGAAATCCTTCAAAGGTTTTCAAAAGAATTTTCATTGAGTTGAACTAATTTTTTTACTTACTGAACTTGAACCTCCACAACAAAGGCACAACATTTCCCTGGCAAAACACAGTAAGACACTAAATGAACAGCTGTTATTTAATTCCCCAATTCCTGATTTGGCAATTTACTTCAAGGGAAAAGTAGAAGAGGCTCTTCTAAGAGTTTAGCTGAGGAGGTGCTACTTGGAGTATGCTGGCCTACACTGAGCTACACATTACCAAAGGGGTTACCATCTGCAGTGTAACAGGTTACACATTCTAAAGCTAATTTCTTATCTTTACACCATGTCCAAGCTCAACTAGGACAGAAAAGGAACAAGGCTGCTCAATCTGTACCTTCTGCTTAAGTTGTGAGAGCAAGGGTGGGATAACAGTAAGTCCTAAAGAAAGAAAATTCCTGAATAAGTACAGGATTGCACCCTTAATGTTTTTTAACCAAGTAGACAAAAAACCTCATTAAATTAGAACTCCAGTATGGTTTGGGATCTGTATACAGAAGCACCATATTAAGAAACAGATGAGATTACCGGGCGCAAAATATTCAGTTTTAGAATTACAGTACAGAAGACTTTCTTCTCTGAGCTTTTCACTGACAAACTAGAAAGTACAAAAATTAGCAGTTCTGTTTTTACTCTTTCCTCAAATCATCTCAGCCATCAAATATGAAGGGCTTTCAGAAATGAAGGCTAAAAAAAGAAATGCTATCAGATTTCAGTCAAGAATTAATACAAAAAAGATCTATAGCTTATATTATGTAAGAAGCCAAACTGAATAATACAGTCCCTTCGGTCTTAAAAAATTTATGACTATGATTGCTTGCATGTATTTGATGAGAGCAGGCATAAGAAATGCACAAGGAAATTCTTCTCCAGCAAGAGTTATCATTAGGCTCAGTGCAATGCGATTAAACAAAAGAAAACACAGGCTTGACACCAAGCTAAAACCTTCCAAAAAGCAAAACAATTGGACTGAATCACAGTGGGCAAAGATTACTCCCTCACCTGAACTTTTCCATCCATACAATATTGACCAAAGGTTTAAATTTAGACTCAATACTAAGAACTAAAACCAGAAATAAATTAGCTCACCGATACCACAATATTTATGACAAGAGAATATACAATAGTAAATAAAGTTTTAGAGCAACCCGTAGAAAGATACTTTAAATTGTTGAAGTCATTATTTCATATCATTTTCTTTTAACACCATTGAAATCCAGAGTATATCCCAAGGAGATGCAAGGCAGGTAACAGCATACATCATATTGCCAGATGTCTAGAAGCAATACTACTTGACAAATAGTGCCCTCAGATATAAGAATTGGAAACTGTAATATTTCAGTAACCTTTGCATAAGAAGAGAGTTATATATTAACACTGTTGTATAATGAAAACAGTGTAGGAATCATGGAGCAAGATAAACTATTTGAATAGTTATACAGCCTCCTCTTTAAAATTCTACTGCAACTTGTAATGAGGTCAAACAGTGTGAGAGGAATAGAACACTCAAGTTCATTCAAAATTGGTGATAGAATTGCTTTTCAAAAGTTACTCAGGTAACTTATGTTAGAGTTATTTTTCTCATATTTAACTATTTCCCAAATATAAACCTCCTTTACAATATTTGACAAGTTGCAAAGAAGGTTAAAGAGGTTTAAGAAAAAACACAATGGCAGTAAACATTTCTGTGGCATCCTGCCATGCCATCAAGCTGATACAGATGGGCTCTTGTGAACCCTCGAAACATCTTTTTTTTCTTTAATGCAAGAAAATGTGTAAGAACGGGTTAGATGTGTGCTTTAATTAGTTGGGTCATTACCAATTTCTGTCCCAGAAGACTTCTGCCTGGCCAAGGCTGAAGTGAGACTTACAAGATGTCACATTTAGCCTGTAGCAGCCTACTATTACCTCTCAATCCTAGTAAGAAAATATGAAGTTGAGGAAAAATACTCAAATCATACAGCAATATCTAAAGAAACTGCAGCTGTGTCCCAGAAGCAGTTAACCGATCTAAATTTCCTTAATGCCAAATGACAGCAAGCTCTCTTCCTTCTGGTTAGATGATGCTATCCTGTTCTTGCATTAACAGTGTAGTGCTAACACTAAATGTTTTTGTGAGCTGATTTACTTCACTAATGCAGCAGAAGGATTTTTTTCTACTGCTACCAAATTTAATTGAATCATAGCAGGGACCAATAAACACCAGAGACTAGGACAAAGTAAGTAAGAAAGGCAGGGAAAAGCAGCTGCTAAGAGATGGGAATCTTCCTTTTAGAAGTTATTAGCTTTCGCACAGACTCACCATATTTCTTGGAACTATAGCCTCAAGCAATACTGAGTAGTCAAAAAAAAAAGGTGCATAAAGGCTTAGGTCTTAGAAATTCTGAATTTTGGTCTTGTTTTGGTTTGGTTTTTTTGCCTAAAGCATACCCATGAACCTCTCCTTTGCTCACACGATCTGGACTTATTTTGTTTGGGGCTTGTCTGTTTTTTCTAAGAGCTCTTTCCTTTCCATGGCTGCCCATGTCTCAGGCATTACAACATCTAACTTTCTTAATGATTTTGGTAAAAATCACTGTTCTCTATTCACACAGCCGCACTGGTCTAGGACTTTTTGTTAAAATACCGTATTTGCGGTATTTGCTACATTTCTTTCAGTTTAAAAGTATCTGTATGTATAAGGATATAAAAAAAGTCACCTACTGTTACCTCTTCCATCTCCTAAATACTCTTGCATGCTTTAATTAATATTTTCTAATTACTGCTTAGCAATGACAACAGGCAGGCACTACCCATCACAAGCATAATTACCAATTCTGGTCTTATGTCCAGTTATGCACTGTTTAATGACCACACTACATTCAATAACATGTGTATGTATATTTATCTGTATAAAGGTACACATGTGTGCACATAAAATGTATATATACAGTGCTATATTTGTACTGTATATATACACAGAATCACAGAATGTTACGGGTTGGAAGGGACCTCGAAAGATCATCTAGTCCAACCCCCCTGCCAGAAAGTCTCAAAACACACAAGACAAAATAGTTAAGACTAGGAGTGAAAACTTCCATTAGGCACCATAGCCATGTAGCTAGGATGCTCCTCTGAAATAAACAGACCTGACAGTCCTGAGAAGATCAAGGCTTTAATAAATAAGTGGATAAAATAAAGACTTAATCCTGCAGCAACACATGGAACTACAGGTTTTTTGCTACGCAGGTGCGCATTACAACCTGATTCCCCACACCAGTTATTTACACACAACCTTCCTCACTACAGAAAGAAGTGCAGTGGCCCACTTAGCCAGAAACTGTACATCATGTTAGATCTACTTAAGTTTTCTAGCAGGATCGTGAGAAAGGTGTATGGATTTGTGCCTTCTCTCACAGTTGTGGTCTTATAAATCACAGATATTCACACCCATAACAAAGAGAAATTATAAAAAAATCACTTCCTCCAAGGCTGGTTTTGGTTTAGTGATCTGACATGCTTTATTGCATAATAAATACAAAACATGGCAACAACAGGAATACGTAGCAGGTATTTTCAGGACCTGGGAAATATTCCAGCCCTCTAGTACCAAGGGAAAGCAGCTATATTCCATTTCGAATTTTAAAATATTCATGACTTGTTTCACCTACTTAAATCTGCATATATAGGCTTAAACTTTAAGAAACCACTGTTTTAAGGAAAAAGGACTTTATCTTGCCCTCTAGAAAACTGCAGTTAATTTGAAAGACAACTTTAGTATCCTACATAATCTCTAACTTTTGAAAATTTTAACTCAGATTTTAGTAAAAATGCATGAAGTTTCCAATAAATTGATAACCTAAGTCATACTGAGAGGCCCAACCTGAATTCTGGCACAGTATGAATAGAAAACCAACCTTCAGAGTTTACCACACTAAAAGTAATTCACTACACAGAAATGCATTGTCAGAGGCTAAGATACATGCAGTCCTGTATTTTTCTTGTTATAGCTTTCAATATTTTCATTCCTTCAGATGCTATAATCATGAAAACAAACAAATAACAAAGTAGACTTTTATTCTTGAAAAAAATACAGCTATTATAGCTACTGTAACGTTCTACTTTAACTACAACTGAGATAATCTATTCTCAATTTTTCTTAAATTATCTGTATCTCCATAACAAAAATACACAGAATGCTAAGATGAAAGCTAAATCTTTCTTAAATTGGAAATGCGGGAGAAGTAGCAATGTCTACTGCAAGTTAATACTGCCCTTCTTATGGGTGCACCTTTTGACTGTACAATTATTTTTCCCTAATCAAACTTCTCTTAAACAGAGAAGTAATTTTCCCCCAGCATGATCACATAGCACTGCTTTTGTACTTGTGTTTCAAGTACGTAAGAAAAAAATTCCCATCTGTGAAGCAATGACCATTTCTGCTGCTGCAGGCACTGCTTTAGTAAGTACTTTCATGATGAACTTACTTCTCTACAAAAATTATGACTTCAAAGTAAATCAAAAGATACTTAAGGTGATAATCACCTGGTTACAATTTAAAAGATCAAAATTTGGAAACAGCACAGTTAAAATAACTTACTAAATGTTTTAGCACCACCTCCTGGTCATACTACTATACACATTTTAGAAGTAAGTTTACAGGATACATTAACTGTTTTCTGAGATCTCTACAGCAAAGAAAAAATACCAGAATGTCTACTGACAAATGTAATTTTCAGCAGACTCTATCAAGTCACAGGATCTCTCAGAACTAAGAAAAATTAAAACTATCAAGTACACTTGAAATTCAGGAATTTAAAGTCCTACAGTGAACTACATTTAAAAACACAAGTTAAATACCATTTTAAACACGGCGTATTTTTAGAGCATTAGTCCAATAACAAGAAAAATGTTTTGAAAAATACTGTCCCACATGACTATGAGTGATGATTAGAATTTAAAGATGTAAACCCACAGAAAACACAATAAAGGCAACAGACATACCTTGAAATACTTTCTTCTGATACGTGTCATATTCATTAACATGACTCCAGAATTTATTCCAGTTGCTCCATAATAGGGATGTCTAGCAAAACGATTATACCACCCGATACGAGGCTCTTCATGTTCTGGTGCCATTGCAGCAATTTGTGTGGAGTTGAACTTTCCCAGAAAAGCCCAAATATCATCAACAGGTCTCAAAAACAGGATGTCGGTATCAACATACAGTAGCGAATCCACATTTTTGAGAATTAACTGCGAGGGAGAGAAATTTAAAACCAAACTTTAAAGTTTTATTGAGCTTCTCTTCATAAAAAAGAAGTTGCAGCCATTACACAACAAAGTTTAACACATTTTTGTCATATGTAAATAAATTCACTTTAGACTGACAGTTTGCAGTCAATAAATTTGTCATTGTTCCCATTTCTCTCATTTTGGAGAATTTTTGCAGAGTGAAACAGAGGTTTTATATAGAATGGAAATGCAAAGGCATCTGAAAAGACTCAGTCTACATTTTATATCACAGAGCTCCTCAGGAGTAGGTTGCAGGCCAGGTGAAACATTACCATAACAGCATCTCCTATCTTCCTCCTCTTCCTGTGCTTTCCTATGCATCTAATTAAACAAGAAAGAGGTGTAAGTGAGCCCCAGAAGAGACACTATTTGGGAAAAAGAATCATAGAATCATTTTGGTTGGAAAAGACCTTTAAGATTGAGTCCAACCATTAAGCTAACTCAATTGAGTCTGGTGCTGAACACCACATCTACACATCTTTTAAAAACCTCCAGGGACAGTGACTCAACCACCTCTCTGGGCAGCCTGTTCCAGTGCTTGATAACCCTTTCAGTGAAGAAGTTTCTTCTAATATCCAACCTAAACCTTCCTTGGCGCAACTTGAGGCCACTTCCTTTCGTCCTATCACTTGTTATTAGGGAGAAGAGACCGACCCCTAACTCACTACAACCTCCTTTCATGTAGTTGTAGAGAGCAATAAGGTCTCTCCTCAGCCTCCTTTTCTCCAGACTAAACAATCCCAGTTTCATAAGCAGCTTCTCCTAAGGCTTGTGCTCTAGACCCTTCAACAGCTTCATTGCCCTTCTTTGGACACATTCCAGCACCTTGATGTCTTTCTTATAGTGGGGGACTCAAAACTGCACACAGTATTCCAGGTGCAATCTCACCAGTGTCAAGTACAGAAGGACAATCACTTCCCTAGTCCTGCTGGCCACACTATTTCTGATACAAGCCAGGATGTCGTTGGCCTTCTTGGCCACCAGGGCACACTGCTGGCTCATATTCAGCCAGCTGACAACCAACATCCCCAGGTCCTTTTCTGCTGGGCAGATTTCCAGCCAGTCTTCCCCAAGTCTGTAGCATTGCATGGGGTTGCTGTGACCCAAGCGCAGGACCCAGCAATTTGGCTTTGTTCAACCTTGTATAACTGGCCTTGGCCCATTGATCCAGCCTGTCCAGGTCTCCCAGTAGAGTCTTCCCGCCTTCAAGCAGATCAACACTGGTGTCATCTGCAAACTTACCGAGGGTGCACCTGATCCCCTTCATGCAGATCATTGATAAAGTTTATTAAACAGGAGTGGCCCCAGCACTGAGCCCTGGGGAACACCACTTGTGACCAGCCACCAACTGGATTTAACTCCCTTCACCAGAACTCTTTGGGCACAACCAGCCAGCCAGCATTTTACCCAGCAAAGTATACACCCATCCAAGCCATGAGTAGCCAGTTTCTCCAGGAAAATGCTGTGGGAATCATAGCCATAGAATCATTTAGGTTGGAAAAGACCTCCAAGATCATTGAGTACAACTGTAAACCTAGCACTGCCAAGTCCACCACTAAACCATGTCACTGCGTATACGCCTACACATCTTTTAAGCACATCCAGGAATGGTGGCTGCCACTGCTATAATTCACTTAGCCTTAAGTATGATTTCTGAAGTGTCTTAGGTCAGCAAACAAAAGGCTGCACAAAACACCCAGGCAACAGTAGCCCATTTCTTGTTTCATTTTCACTAACTTTCAGACCTGTATGTGTAGGAAACTTTCCAAGCAAATGAGTAGATGAGGTATGATAAATCCTTCTTACCTCTGAGAGGATGACATGACCTATATCACTCACTGAGGACACTGCGCCATAATGCAGCAAGTGGGAAAAGGACTTGTATTCCATAGCATATTAGTGCCACTGAAGGTCAAATTCTGAGGGTTTTTTAGGATGCCACAGAAGTAACTTTCAGGACTAGTACTTCTTCATTTAAAATTAAGCAGAAATTAGATTATGACAGCTTGATGCTTTGTAAACAGACTTCTATACTGTCGTATTACAGAACAACTTACTGGCAAGAATAGCCTTTGTGAAGCACATGGTTTAAACAGTTTCTTCCATTCTGCTGCACTCTCAGTGGGAAATGTTATTGGATATAACGTATAATTAACTTTTCCTTCATAGGGGAAGTCATCAAGCTACGTGAAAAGAAGAGATCACAAAAATTACTTCTGTTCAATTCTATAATAAAAAATAAATCAATCCCCCATTCAAACTGATAACTGAACACAACTGCAATACCTCTCTTCCGTAACAGAAATGCTTCCTGAACTACAAAAAAGTCTGTCGACTATTCAAAATACTTGAACAACAAGTGGCACCTGCAAGCCACTATGAAGAAAACACATCATATGGGATCATAAACAAACAGAAGAGCAAGTAAAATACATTGGAATTTACAAAATGTAAACACATCAGATTCTTCCCCTCTTAACTAGTTTCCACAGGAGAAATACCAATTGTGTATTTCTCAATTTAAAATAATCTTACTCAATTTTTCTCTGGACACAGACAGGTAGACATGATAAATATAGCATGGTCCCCATTCATATGAAATTAATGTGTATATATATTAGTATGTGTAACATACTAATGTCATAGTTAGTATGACATTTTAAGGACAAAAATAGTAAAACCTTCCATAGCTATACAGTAGTCAGCTTCTAATACTGCCACTCCAGTCATAATGATATATGCATTAACTGGAAGTTGCCAAAACTAGACATAACCATATGTACCATTTTCAAGGACTGATGTTTTATTTTGTTTGGACAATGTAAGGCTGACTCAAACTTACCAAAAGCACAGGGACAAAAAGGGACAGATCTCTATTTTATCTTGCAAAACCAACTTTAAATAAGCTCACACAAGAGAATTGGTTTGTGTCCAGAACATCAGGTTTGTATTTAACAGATTTGAGGTGACAAATGAGAAATTGTGGGTTGTATCTATGAAAAGCTTTGATATCGGCAACTGCCATTTATCAGCAGGAAAAAAAAATTGAAAATCCCCATATAACTTTACAGTTTATACAACAAATTGATTAAATAAATTATTTGGTACTTACTACATCTTTGAAACTCTCGTGCAATTGGTCCTCAGCAAAAATATGAAACTGGAGAGGTTTGATGCTGAAAATAATGGCTGATCTTAACATAGTAACAGTCTCTTCCAGTCTTTCACCACAGGCAACCACTGCTAGATGCATTTTCTCAGAAGGCTGTGTTTTCATGTAATTGTATCTGACAGAAAAATATTTTTTCATTTGACTTTATTCTTAACACAGGCTTAAAGAAAAGCTCTACTATTTACTGTAGCATGTAATTTAACAGAATATCCTTTGTCTTATTCAAAATAGCAAGGTATAACTTAAACAGAACATAAAAACTACAGCATTACATCTCATATGTAGACTTACATTTAACTTGAACTATTCTCATATCCACCCCCACTTGTTTTGCCCATGAGGGAGAACAAGGTATAGAAGAGCTATACAGAAACCAAACATACATTTATTTTCTTAGTAATCTTACTATTCATGACTAGCACGGAGTTCCATCAAAATATGTACATTAAAAGAAAGATCACATGACGTTAAATTGAAATGCAAAAGGCTGACAGCACATTAAGTGTATGCATGAGTTCATTTTCTCCTTTTTCTCCAGACTCAATAGACAGACAGGTAAATATGATAAATATGGAGTTAAACCCTACAACAAAAGTGAGATAACTCCTAAGAAGTTCTGTTAAGAACATTTTTGAGTGATGTAGGCATTTTGTCCATTTTCTGCTCCAGTAAGTCCTTTTGTTGAACCCATGCTTCAGGGCTTCTCCTTAGCACTGGCAAAACACAAAAAAGCTTTCTCCTCTCCTTTCATCCTGCAGTAGTACAACTTGGTTTGGAAGGGGGTGAAACTAACAGCTCAAATGGCTGTATGGGATGCCCTGGTGCTTGCTCCCAGTGGTTCTGGAAAATTCCTCAGGTAGGCTGACCACATACACTGCCCATGTCCTTGGGGCTAAACCACTGCAAGGTGTGGGGACTGGGACACCACTTCTCCCTGCAGACAGCTGTCCAACAGTTACAGTAAGAAGTGCCTGGTATGTATTATACAGAGTACCTTTAAAAGTTATTTCATTATTTCAATACAATAGGCTAAAATTACCACTGGGTAAATACCACTAGCTTGGTGGCAAACACAGTGGGCAACCTAAACCCATGTTCTCCTGGATTTCATATATTTAATTAGTCAGAAAAACTTTCAAAAGCTTTAAACATCTACCAACTCAAAGCCAATATTCAAAACAGTGTTTTGAGCTATTCGCACAGACTATGGGAGGACAGGGACTAACAAAACTAACAGCATCTGAAGGTTTAAATCACAAGTTTAATTCCAAGATACACAGACAAAAAATAGTTTCTGAAGTTAGAAAATACTTCCCCAAACTACTAACAGCAGAGTAACACTTGGTAAACATACCAGCCAGTCTTAGAAATTTGCCAAAGAGAGAGACACTTCAAAACAGAAATTAACAGATGTGTTTCTTAGCACAAAATCTTGCCTCCAATTATGTGACTAAAACATATGTAGATGCATACAAGTATTCCTTTACATTGACAAAGATGCTATGCAAATATGCCTTTTTTTCTTTAAGGCATAGAAGAGCAACAGACATTATTTTGAGTTTCATGAGGAAAAATATAAGCAAAGGTATCACTGTAAAGCTGCTGATAGTTAACATCATAAATAATGGCTGCATTTAAAAAACGTTCTGAGTTTTGGAAGAGTTTAATGCCCCAGAACTAAACCAGTCCCAGTATCCCAGGGATTTAAGATTAATTAAATTTTAATTAGAACATGCAGTCAGTCTTAAGTCAAGGTCTGAGGCATTATCAAAAATCACATGGATGAAAGACCTCACAGGTAGGATTGAGATCCAAAACAGGATACCTAAATGAAGATGTTGACATACAAGATTGTGTCTAAAGCCTCATTAAAGCCAATGCTGACCTAGTGAGTAAGATATGGACAGTAGACAGCAATTTGTCTTATTTCCAAGTAAATACCCAGGGCTTGATTCAATTTTTTAACATAGGTATAATACCATTTTATATGTTCTAGAATATCCAACCTGACTTCCAGGTGCCATGCCAAAAGGACTGGGTGTCTCAAAGATCATGTCATACCTATTAGTCCTAAGGAGATGTCTAAGAGACCCAAGTACTTCTCAATTAACACCAGCCATTTACTTCTCAGCAACTTAACAGGTAGTCACCTGGACGATCCTCTACACTCTTTCAGTTTTTATGACCACTTAAGACCTACTTGACATAGACACCTACAAGCAGATGTCTACATACATATTTAATGCACAGACTGAAATCATATTTTATAAGTCTTGCAGCAGAACCTGAAAAATTACTTCAGGTTAACAGAAAAAAAGAAATGTAAAATAGAACCTTTAAATGTAAACAAGTCATGCTTATTCAGGCCTTTATGCATAAATCTAATTTAAACATTACACCATGTACTAAGTAGTTAATGTAAAAAACCACAAAGCAAGTTGAATGTCATGAGGGTAGCTGAAACTCACAAATAAGTACCCCACTGCAGCCTGAGCAAGCTGCGAGCAGCAGATTAGCCTCAACACTAATCCACTGAAAAGGGAATTACAATAATTAAGACCTGAAGTCACGAGAGCCTACAGTGATATTACAAGGTCATGTGATAAATAAGGGCACAACCTACACAAACAGCATAGCAGACAGCCAAGTTCCTGAGCCACATGTGACACATGGCTTTCCATGAATAAGACATGATGGAAATTACGCCAAGGCAACTCTAAAGCGCATAAAGATTCCAGGATTGTATTTTATTATTTCTACATCTAGTGATACCTGTGAATAAAAGAACATTTTGAGCCACACAACAAAAACCAGACTGATCATATTATAATGCTTTAAGTCACTTTGTCCACACAATCTGTTCTACGAGCTTCTGACTTCATGAGTTCAATTTTTTTAAATCTGTGCTTAAAAATAGGTTTTTGAAAAGGCAAAAAAATATTTAGAAAAAGCTAATAACAACTGAATTTCAGCTTGCACAATATGGGGAACAGCTGGACTCAGATCTGAGTCCACAACACAGAGCTTTATCCCTGAACAGATAAGAGCAAGAAGCCATTGGAAAGAACAGATCACCATTCTGTCTGGGGACTATCCACGAAGAAGAGGATGAGACATATTACGGCAGGAGAAGTTGAGACTTTAGAATTATGGTTCTTACCCCAGATTCCTTTAGCCTGTCCTTTAGGAGACATCTTTTAGTGATTATAAGCTGCAATTAACTTCCCTGCACACAGACCGCTGGCAATCACAGCCTCCCTTTTAATAATCAGGCCTCAGTGACGCTCCTCTCCCTACCTATACCTCTCTCTCCACTCCCAGAGGGAAATCATTGCCCCATCTTCATTCAGCAGCACTTGCTACTTATACCTATTGTGATAATCCTGCGTTGCCAGCACCTTTCATCACTTTTTCCTTCTCCACTCACTAGAAGCAGTGTAAAGTTTAAGTTGCCCAGCATAGCTCATCAGCTTGAACCCTGCAGTCTCACCTTCAATAATAACATCCCTCGCTCAGAGCCAGTTATCCATGCCATGACTTGTTTCACTCCCTTCTTCAATATGAAGTCTGCATGACTTTGGTCCTTTCCCTAATTAGTCTTCAACTGCTCCCTTCTTTACTTCTCCTTCCTGAATTTTCCAGCCTCTGTAACCTTTTTTCCTATCTTCCCTTCACTGCTCTCCATTGCAGTTAGTTATGCAACTACCTCGCCGGAAGACAGGGAAAGGAAAACCTTGTTCATTTAGACAGCCCTAGGTCTGGTATTATCTAATGACATAAGCTTTTTCAACAGTACAGATATTTTTTAGCAGTTCAGTTGAGCAGGAGCAAAATAAAACATATTTTACACAACTGTAACTTGTTTGAACCTGCACAAGTTTGGTATCAGAGTATCACAGCAATACCCTTACTGAACCTCAAATCCAGGTACTGAAAGTGTTAAGACACATTCAAAAGTGAGGAGATAATTTAAAAAAAATATTTGAAGGCAACGTGGAAAATGCAAAAATACAAATACAGATTTTTATATGCACATTTCTAATTACTGATGTTTGGTGTAGGAGAACTTAATGGAGAAGCTCAAAAAAGCAACAATTGGGTGAAATACAATCTGTTTTAGTATAGCTTTTGGATAGATTAACAAGGAAAACATGAGAGATCTAATTTCTAAAGAAAAAAAATTCAGTAATGTGGGGAAAAAAGGGAAAAAAAACCCTCCAGTAATTAAAATGGAAGAGCAAAGAATGCTCCAATAGAAGATAATGAGCAAGAAGCCATGACAGGATTTGAGTGTTTAGGGACAAATAAGAGAACTTCACTTGTCTGTGGATACTAATTACACGCCAGTGGTAGGGACAGTAAAAATAAATTAAATAAATCACTTGAGTGAGAGCACCACTCACACTCCCATGAGTTTAGAAAACACATTAAAACCAATCAGTTTTGACACTGTGAGAGCAAAACCACATACTTTAAAACATGCTGCTCAGCAGCAGCGTAAGGTCAGGTGCAAGCCTTGCCCTGAAGTATTTCGATGTTGAAGTACCAACCTTCATTCCATACTGATTAATTCTGCTGTGGGGCTAATAACCTCTGACAGAAACATAGCTGGATATGCCCAATGAATCTCGAGATCCTCAATAAGATTTTCCAGAGTCTGTCTGTCAAGGCACTGCTTATGTTTAAAGATGTATACTATGGCACACTGTATATTAAATTAGCATTTCTAGGTGAATTAAAATTACAAAATAATAATTTGCATTGCACACACTGCCGCCTTCCCAGCTCTAAACCTTGCAGAGCAGCAGCAGTGTTACAGCATCTCGTGTGCCCTGGGTACCATTCAAAGAGTTTTCAATGTGACAAAGGGCAATTTTATTTTCCTCCTTTTTTTGAAGTACATTTAAGTATAGTGGCACTTATTACGGAAAAACGAAGGAAAAACAATCAGCCTTAATTCTGTGTTACAAACTTTGTGCACTAGAGTTCCTTTTATCCATACATTGATGTACCACTAAGAACACGCCTAAGGATCATCAGGAAGCTCCTTGCTCAACTCCACTGGCAAACAAGCTGTCCTCTCCTATCCCCTTAACATGGCTGGGGAAGCCAAGGAGAGAAAGATTACCACCCAGGTACTGAGAGCACACAGTGGTATCAATAACTGAAGCAATAAATTCACCTCAGTTGTCCTTTCAAATTTTACTCTTGCCCACTAAGGAGTTACCATTTTTAATATAATTGCATGAGTTTTGAACAATGTAAAATATGCCATTTTCTGAAAAAAATGTTGTCATCCTAGCTTGCACCACTAGTTTTTATGTACAACCACCACAGTGTTACATAATGGCAATATAAGGACGTAAAAATTTTTTGTAGGTTACAAAAAACATTCTAAAAATAATTCTACATCAAAACAAGTTTTCCTACACTGGTTCTGACAAAGCTAGAGCCTTACTTTCCTGTGATCTGTTCTGTATATGGTCTGTAGTGCACACAAGGCATGCAATACTCAGCTCCTAAACAACGTTGCTTAATAGTGTCTCTCAGTCCTTCCACAAAATTAAGCCAACTTTCTGTGATACTATAACCAAATGGACTAGGTTGCCAGGTTCAGCAGTGTTAAAGTTATTCACAGTTAAAAAACAACAAACAGAAGCCTATCGCACATTTGTTTTCTTCTTCAATGTAAAAAGCTAACCACATTACTAGTGTAAATATTTTCCTCATACAAGTTTTCTGACAACTAGCCTAAAATAGGCAGGGACAATATTTTCATATAATCAACTTGTATTATTTCAAACCTGGCACCATGACACACCTCAGAAAAACAAATCGTAGATATGTAAATACAATACAAATGACTTCACACAGGCTTTTTTCTTTTAATGCTTTGTTTGATGTAAATCAATTGATCATTAAACAGCCTAACCTCACAGCCTTTTGTTACCTGAGAAAGAAAAGCAAATAGGCAGAGTGAGAAGGCAACAAAGCCCAGTAATGCCATAATCAATGCATACTTCACAGCCACATATGGCATTCTTAATAGAATAATACTAGTTACAGCTTAAGGTACATGTAAAGGAACTGAGTGTCATTTCTCCCCTTCTGGTTCCAAGTTCCCACTTGCCTTAAAGCCAGGCAGAAAATGCAGAAGTTTTCTGTTATTTTAGTGCATTACAACATATTGTGGAGGCTTCATGGACATCATCACGGGCAACAGGGTGAGAAGACAAGACTCTCTCCTCTTTCAGCACTACACAACTGTCAGACTGGCTCAGATGTCCATGGATGAATAAAGTTTACAATCACACCCTGTCCCTCTGCTAAGCATACGCTAAGCCCCCCATCACAACAGCACTGACACTTGGTTTACCCCCCCCAAGCTAAAATAAAACCCCTAAAGCTAACCTTTAAGAACAAAAAATTAATTAAGTCCATATAGCTAAATCTGCCAAAGGGAAAGTCAAATGAATCCCTGTGCAAAAATAAAATGACGCACTGGCTACCAAGGGCAGGGAGAAAGACTCAGCAGTCTCAAATTACCAATGCAGTTCCCTAATAAACTAAAAATCAATCCAAGCCATCTATTTAAGTAACTTCTTGACAACTGATGAGCTTAAAAAGCACTGAAAGCACACAAGCAGAGAGGAACAGGGGTCAGAGCTAAAGTCTTTCCCACAATCGTAATTTTCCATAAAAATATTGAAGTGTAAGACTAAGAGGAAGAGATAACCATATCAAAGGACAATTAGTTAATTTTTAAATATAAGAAAAAATAACTCAATACCTTAGTTATATACTGAAGAGAACTATGAAGGTTAGAGTGTATGTTTGTCAAGTAGCTTCAGGTTTCTTCTATTTTTTTACAAGCTACTTTCATAATCTGACAGCCTAAAGCATCTGAACAACCACACCAAAACATCTGAACTTACTGTTACAGATGCAACTTTAAGGATATGGTATACGCTTTAACATACTGTATCTTAAAGCACATCCTAAAATGGACATTACAGTGCTTTTGAATGAAGTACCCTCCTCAAATTCTAGAATATATGTAATTTGAATAAAAACCTCCAAACTTAACTACTAAGCGTATCTGCCAGTTTTTATTACATCATAGGCATTAATACACAACAAGCTTTACTTGCCAAAAATAATTAATTCATCGGTAACTTTTCAGACTGTATTCAGATACTTTTTACCAATGTTAGCAATTCTTTATTTAAGGAAGCAATGCAACTGAAAAAAAACCTAGTCTTTGTAGTAACGCTTGAATCTACGATTTAAAAAACATAACAGAAGGAGAAAGTCCAGGCAGAGGCAACCATAATATAAGCAGGTGAAATCCATGTGAAGCAATCAAAATATTTTGCTTTGCCACCTTGCTAAACAACAGAAAATACTTAGCAGCTACACCTGTCTGCAATCAAATAATAAAGTACTATTTAATAATAGATCCTACCTAAAAGCAGCTTCCCAAAAGCAGTTCATTCCACAAACATCAGAGGGCAGCATCCAATAGGAATTCCAGAAAGATACAGACAAATTCTTATACCTAACAGGATAAGACAAAAATAACCTATATAAATGTTACTGATTTTATGGCAAAGTTAAATGGATTATTTTCTAGCTCAAACATAACTTGAATCATTAATTACCTGGCAGAAGACTGGCTATGTAATGGAACTCTGATAATACAAAAGAGGTGGTATTAGGTACCAACCAGGAGGATTTTTTATAAGGAAGAACGGTCCCCATCCTTTGGCCTTTCCTCTCCATATGTTTTCAGAGTAAGAAAAATAGAGGGGCTGGAATTTTTAAGGGTCATTCTGTGTTCTTGGCTTAGTCTAGGTCCATGGATAACAGAATGAATGGCAATGCTTGCTGCTGGAAATAATTCCATCTTTGCAATACCTTTGTCTGCTTCAAGCAGATCTTTGCAATACCTTTGTCTGCTTCAAGCAGAAGAGTGAGTAGAACATTTCATTTTCAAAGTTACATTGTCCATTTAAACACAATCCCTATTAATTCATGACTACTTGGTGCAAACCTGCACAGCTGATTTTTAACAAAAACCAGGGCTTTTCAGCATCGACAAATTCCATTATTTCATAACAAAAGGTTAATGCAATACAGAAATAACCACTGCATCTGGCAGGTTTTCCTTCTCCATACTAATGACAAGACTAGTAATTTATTGACTTGTGCTACACTACCAACTAAAAAAGTAGGTTTTGCTAGTCCAGCTCTATATTTTATGCAACAGTAATATAGGAAATATTTTAAAAGAACAATAGAAGTGTAATTTCAAGGGTTCTGGTGAAGAAATCAACATCAAGATTTAAAATCTTAAGTGAGCAAGCAGAATATTGCAAAGCAAGGGTTATACTCTTGAGTGACATCCCTATGGTCCCTCTTCCTGACCTGGTGACACAATGCCAATAGTGTTTATCCTCCTTTGAAAGTTGGTATCTGTGACTGACCGAAAGACATGTGCAAGAAGAAAACCCACACAAAAGCTTGATGATGAAAAGGTATTTAAGGATTACGAGCTCAGAACTCTAGTGGAAGTTGGCTTTGCAAGTTTGAAATGATCAGCATCATCTTGGTAAGGTTATCCCGTATCTGTAAAGGCCAATGTTCTGCAAATACCAGAATTAACAGATTAATATAGCATCAAAAAATGGCAAGCTGTAAAACTTCTTCTTTTTTCAACATTGGCAAAAATGACCTGAAAAATTCACTTTCATAGAAGCCTCATTAAGCATCAGGGGGATGGAATAGTTCTCTGGTAGACATCACAGGAAATCCTCGTATCCTGTAGATACATGTATTTGCAAGAATTAGTCAAGTAATTCTATCTCATGACTTCAGAATGGTCTCCAGAAATAAATATCCAGGTACAAAAAAAGGATAATGCAGATTGTGACTGGAATATCTGCACTCCTTTGGTGAAAGTGAATGGTATAAAACCACAAGTTCTCTCTGCCAGATTTTTTATTACATTAATCTTTGTGGCTTTTTCAAGTTTTGAAGTTTCTTCAAGACCTTGCACTTATCAGAAGAACAATCTTTATGATCTCCACAGTGGACCTTTATGAAGTAACTGCCTCTCATTACTTTTAGAATAAATTCATATGCTATCTCTAAAAAACAGTTTTCTGGTTTGGAAGATTATAATTTATTACCATTACAGGGGATTCCTCTTCCAGTCATCAAGAGCTCTATTTCCTTAGCTGCCTTAGCTACTATCCTATCCAGACTACCAAGGTAGGAGGCAAGCTTGAATTAATGAAGTCACTCATTTCTCTGATACATTAGGCCTCTCCAACATCCTATTTAGCACACGGACTAGCTTGTCAGCCTTGGATTTGATTCATAAATTTCATGTTCAAAACAAAAATGTTACTAGGATACATACGTATGTAATTTCCCTAATGTTAGACTAAGACATTTTCCCTGGCAACAGAAGTCTGTCTCTACTGACCACATACTATCATATTCCACAGAGCTTTCACATACAAAGGATTAAGAGACTGGAATCATTGGACAGCACTTTCTTCTTGTTACTCGCAATAAGATAACTCAAAATGCCACTCATGAAGACTTTTTTAACTTGAAATAAAACTTAAGAAAAGCTTAGACTACAAATAAGCACCACCAGTGCTTTGCAAAGCTAGGGAGACACATCGTATCTGTTCATCAAACAGCCAGTCATTGTTACCTGAGAGAGGTTACTAGTCAGACAGGAAAAGTCACCTTCAGCATTAGGGAGGGATATTTTGCTCACATATATTATTACAGGTTATGTGATTAAAGGCCAGTCTCTACAAATAGAAAACAGAAAATAATGCCAGGTGAAGGGAACACACCAATCTAACCCAGTCACATGGAGCACCCTGGCCCAGCACCAGTGCAGGGAAGCAGTCAGCCCATGGGCCAGACACAAGATCCACCAGAAGAGACAAAAGGAGAGGCTCTCCAGACCACCTTACCAACTGCCTGCAGGAGCGTAGGGCTCACTGTGGGATCAAATTGGACTGGAGGAGGAATGAGAAAGCAAAAACCAGAGAGAAGACAAGGGTCCAGTCACAAGTAAACAGGTTGCCAGTCAGTGCAATTGGCCATGTGTGCATGATCACCAGCCTCCTTACTGAACTCAGTTTGTTTTCCTGGGTGAAGGAGAGGTTCCATGCTGTGTGCATGTGTGTGCACGGAGGTCCAGGTGCCAGCGAATGAAAAGGTGGCTGCAGATCACAGAGGCCCATGAGCCTGAAGTGCCAGAAACTGGAGAGATGTGTGCGCACGTAGCATGTGGGTGTGCATGCTGGTGCACATAATCACTGGCACGTATCAAGCCAGACTAGCCAGCAGTTAGAGCAAGATGCTTGGGAGCCAGTTATTAGACAGGACAGAAGGCTGGGACAGGCTCTGCAGATATCAGAGGGTCTGAGCTACTAAAAGAACCTCTCCCTTAACCTAGCCACAAGATATGAGGATCAGAGGGAAGGACCAGAAGGCCCAAGCCACCCACCAGAAAGACCTTGGTATCTGAGGGCTGGCTAATGTTAAGACCATAAGTCTGAACCAGCTATCCAAAAGAGGCATTCGCATGAGGCAGTCCCTTGGCCAGCTGCCACAAGGCTAAGGCCAGTAACTGCAAGAATCCATACTGTGTGCATCTGTGCACGTGTGCATGTCCAAGAGGGTTCAAGTACCAGCAACTGAATTGGGGCTGCAAGCCTCACAGGTTTGCATGCCCAGGGCAGCAACAGGGGAGACCAGAGGATCAGGAGCCAGTTCCTGGATAGACTGAGCATCTAAGGCCAGTTACTGGGGGGATTCACACTGTGCGCATTAATATATTTTTCACTAAAAGCCTTTCACTCTGATCAGCCAGAGAAGGGAACAGGAACAGCCCGTTTATGTTGTTTGTGGTTGTGCAAGCACTGTTTTCTCTGTGTTGATCTCTGTGGCCAGCCATGCACATAGGCACTGTGGGCATACGTGCCCACTGGGAATAAACGCTGAGCTTTGCTACTGGCTGGACCCAGGGACATGGGGCTGCAGCAGCCTCACCTCCAGCATACTGCTGGGATGAACAACTCCAAACACTGTCAAAAATATTAAAACAAGGAAACATACAGCTTTAAAAATCATTGGTATCATAGACAAGCATTCTCAAAGATCTGTTTGCCAGTTCAAGGTATTGTCCCTTAGGCAACCAGCCACTTCATAATTACCTTTATCAGGTAATTTAGCTTCAACACCACTGGATAGTAAAATTTACAGTCTTGCAGACATAGCAAAGGTGTCTATACTGTGACCTGAAAAAACACACTTCTCAGAATTAAAGGACAATTTTAAATTTGTGTGCAATACACAGAAATGCACAAGTCACATTCATGAGGACTGAGGCCCTGTGCTCAGGCAAGTCAGGTTTTAACCATAAGGAATCCCCCAACAATCAGTGGTAAAAAAAAAAATACTCCTTTCGTAAAGTGTGCTGGAGGACTTACTATTAATGGATATCACAGTTTCCAAGTATACTTTTCAGCCCATGTGGTACCTTTTATACCACTGTAACTTCACAGCAAATTTAGCAGTACGTCCAATGGTGAGGGCTGCAGTCATGACTATCGCCCTCCCGCATTAACAGCCTAAGCCTATCATCAGCTGCAAGAATGAACCAAAAGAGACAGGGTGGTGTCCTACAGCATAACCCTCAATGTGCAGCAAAACAGGAAGGATACATTTTTTAGTTCCTTCCTGCTCATAATCACAAGAGTAAAAATTTGGGAAGATAACAGATGCTCAGTTTAACTCCCAAATGCACTAAGAATTTCCCATTCTTCTGAATAGCTTCTCCTGAACATTTGCAGCAATATCACAAATGTGTTACAAAGTATTTTGTCAGAGAAGCAACGGCTTTGTTAGATAGGAGACAGATGTAATGTTAAACGTCTAATACAGGACAAACTTTTTAACTGAAAAAATCTTGATAATGTTTCATTAATTTACAACATTTCTATGTGAAATAGCATTTGCTAGTCAACTGCTTGACAAATTCAGCAGGTTTTTTAAAGTGAAGTTGCATCTTCAAATTGTTCAGTGCTTCATCCTTTTAAGTTTTACTTATATTTTGAAATGCTCAGACAGTTTCTAGACCAATTTCTTAAGGCACGGGAGTAGCTGACCCGCATTCTGGTGAAACTGCTGGTTAAGTTCTGACACGGACAGTAACAGCTGTGTACAGAGCAAGGCAAGAACAAACTACCTGTTATAACCCCCCTCCTCTGCTGTCTAAGCTTGTGGGTATACTTCCTACACTTCTTTATGCACTATAATCCACTTAACTCTCCCTTTGCCAGGATAGTTAGAGAGCAAGAGGCAGATACAGTCACATATCGGTGTCACAAGTAACAAGACATGGCTGGCTGCACAAAAATGCTGAACTACAGTATAATGGAAAAATGTTTCATTTTAATAGGGTCAAATTCATTGACCTCACTGAATTCACAGAACTGATGACAGACTGGTTCCTGCTCTGCTTCCCAAACTTGGCATTAGGATAGCACTTTTTCTGGACCTAAACAGAAAGATGAACATTATCTGCCTATCTGAAGTGGCAATATTGATAAAATTAACTGAAGATTCACTTCTCATAAGCACAGTTTGCTAATTAACTGATCTGAAAATATGTGGAAAAAGACTGACTTGAATGGATAACTCCACAGACAGCAGACCATAGCACGATTAAATGACATACGTGTAGTAAATATACATTTATTCATGCTTTTTTTCATTTTTTCACTGCCGCCTTCTTCATCCATAAATTATACTAGCAAAGGAAAAAAGGCTGACTACACATACTGACTTTTGACTGACTTCGTATCTTCTGGAAGTAGACACTTCAGTATTTTCTTTTTTTCAAGTTCAGATCTACTGTTCATTTAGCTCATATATGACAGTACTGACTATTCACTATTCTCATTGGAATGAATAACGAGGACAATTTACCTTCAACGTCAATCTTTCTTCACAGCTAAAATCCAAGCTTAGGATTTAGCTAACAAATTCTTGAAATGTTTTTCAGCTATTTATATCAAGTTTCAAGACACAAGCCTTTAGTTTCTAGTCATCTTGTTCCTCAGGCTACTGTAGCCTTTGAAACAAACAACTCCTTACACCAAAGTGATTACCCAACAAGCTCCCCTGAATTACTATGTTTATTGGAGGATCTTGCCTCAACCTGTAATTCTAGTTTCAATATGGTAGTTCCTTTTTAATTAAAGATTTTGTACTACAAGTGTCATCACTGTTGCAAAATCCTCCCAGTGTTATGTTTAAGCTTTATTCAAAGCTTGAAGTTTTAATGTTTGCATGCTTCTGAAAACTACCAGGAATCTCCTCACACACACACAAAATCAGTTATGATTGAGCTGTTTCTGCCCTTATGTCATATACTAAACTAGGTTATTCAAGCAAAGAAAACCTTTCTTGGCTAAAGAGAAGAGGAAATAACTGCTGGGTGCGTAAATGCCTTCAGAAGCAGTTACATTTGTTTTGTCAAATTGTATTTTAAAGCTACCAGTGAAAACAGCTGAAGAAACCCACTACTGACAGTTACTATTAACGCATATGAAATGTTGAACTTCAAGGATTGGAAGGTTATCTGAACACAATTCACTGTATGAAACCTTTAGGATATTACACGATCACAAGATAGGCAGAAGTGGGCATAGAACAGCTATGCGGCTGTCATGCTCAGTCTCCACTAAAGAAACAGCTGAAATGTAAAAACTGAAAAACACCGATATATTCACCTAGATGTGTGCATCAAATACACAAGAGAATGTAATGCAATTTAATACTTGAGGATAACTGAAACATACATCTAAAGGAACATTCCATGGGGCATTTCTTAGCCGCCATGAGACAGATTTTTCCCTTAAACAAAAGCCTCTTAAGGAGTGTCCTAAGGGACTGACTGAGTTTTACACATGCTGTTTGCACAAACAGTGCATAAAGCCTCAGTAATTTATAACAGGATGATGTTCATCCTGAACCCTCAGTTTGACAGCAGTTTATAGGTGTATCGGTTTTGCATGGCAAGGTTTCTTTAGCTGGGGGTGGGACTACAGGGACATGTCAAACAGACACTGGTTTTGCAAGGAGATACACCCCCATTGAACTGTATGCACAGGAATTATTCGCAGCACTTAAGACCTTTGGAAAATAACTTTCTCAGTTCACAAAACTATTCCATATTGCAACACAGGGCAGATTTATAGCTCATTTCACCTCACTGCAATGAGTGAGGTCAAAGAAGCTTCTTGCACCTTGTTGGTGTTCTCCCCCACCAGTATCTTTGGCTTTAAAACTACACTTTAGTACAAATACTAAAAAAAAAAAAAAAGTACAGCTTTTTAAAATAAACTTGGTTCTACTTTTGCTAACCTGGAGCATGATGCATCTGAAAGTCATTTCAATGTTTACTAATAGAAATTATTTAGACTACCATCTTTTAGCCAGCAAAGGTTTTCTTCATGTAAACTGCCTATTTTCTTTAGTAAAACAAATATACATATGATTTTTCCCCTCACATTTCTATTTGAAACTGATCTATTAAACCAATTAAATCTTACATAAAACTGATAGTTAACTCTTTATCTGTCATCCTGTTCTTTAGAACTAGAAGTTTTCAACTTCCCACAATGAGTTTTTGATCATGAACCAGAAGTGTGTAGCAAACTTCCTCACATTTTTGCAAGTCATACTCTGTATTAACCTGAACTAAAGCAAAAGCACGGGGAAAAAAACCATTCTCTTAAGTAGTTACACCAGTCAAAAGCCGGCTTTCACCTGACTCCACCCCTAGCAACTCAGAATGCTGTTTCATGATTTTTTTAAGATGGTTGCCAGCTTCTGTCATCCTGCCATACTCCACAACTCCTTTTGCACCAACACCGACACTTTCACAATTACATGATGAGCCAACTCGGAGCGCCGAGCCAGCCACAGCCTAGGTAGCTTCTCGGCAGGTTGGTGTGCCAGATCCACTCGCTCGTGTGACCAGAGAGTACAAGCAGTGTAAGGAGGGGGTGTGCCAGAGCGTGTGCAGCCTTGGGAAGGGGGGACAATCGCCAAGCCACCACACTTATATTGCTTTAAACTGCTGTGGAACCTGAGCAGAGCCAGAGGCAGGCTGGCCCAGAAAGGCCTGGCCCCAGCTTCTCCACCAGCTTCAGTTACACATTTCTTATCCCCCCTTTTTTCCTTGCATTAACATCCTGGTGGCCACAGGCGAACAGGGTCATGAAACACATCTAAAGGGTAACTAGTATTTTTTCACTCCCTAACCTCCCTGTCCCCTGAGCACAGCTGGCAGGGGGCAGGCAGCAGAGCTCTGTGTGAGCAGCTCAGCTTAGCTTTGATTCTGCCTTAACTGCGGAACAGAACTCGGCTCCCTGCGAGAAGGCTGGGTTTATTAAAGTACCTCGTAAGGATTTTTCCTTAAATAAGGTTATATTTGATAATCATAAAGCCACCAAGTTTTAAAACCGAGTACCACCCCGCAAGTTCGTTAGCGTGGAAGAAAAACAAGCACACACCCCCCTCACCCCAGCTGCCCCGGCCTGATTTTAGCACAGGACCCCGACGAGGCCGCTGCCCCCCCAGCTCGGACCCAGCCCCCTCCCCAGCCCGGGCCCGGCCCCCCCTGGCAGCGCAGAGG
>VZRW01011373.1:418992-461609 GCA_013398125.1 Aegotheles bennettii | reverse complement strand
CGACGAACGCGGGGCCCGCAGGCCTGGCCCCCGGGCCCGAGTCGCGCCTGGCCTTCGTTAAGGGCAGAAGAGCAGCTCAGGTCCCCTGAAAGTGACACTTTTCCCCCACACTCGAGGTTTCTGCTGTGGCATCTTTACCTTCGCTGTGTGGAAGCTCCACGGCTGCCTCTTCACAAGGACGTTCCCTCACGCCAGGCAGCTGGGGTTACACAGGTGCCCTTGCTCCCTGTAGAGACACAGTCTGAGCGCAAATCGCTTCGCCCCCCTTCCCTCCCCTGGCCTTGGCACACAGGGACCCGCACAGCGCCCTGGCCCGGGGAGCAGGCCCAGCCGGGCCAGAGGAGCTGGGTGGACTGGCCTTGCACCACTCGCTTGTGGCCAATAGCAGAGTGGGTTATCTCGCTCACCTTCTGGAGAACGAGGAGCAGGTCCGTGAAGCATTGCACTGGGGAGAAGAAGCGATCGGTGTGTCCTGCTGGGCAGGGTCAGTGCTGGTTGGGTTTCAGCTAGATCCAGCAGTGTCACATCCCCTCTGAGGGGGCCGGTCTGCTGAGCAAAGGCCTAACAGCCTAACCCACTATTGCTGAGGTGTTTAAAAGGCATCACTCAGTGCTTCTCCCTGAGCTCCTGACACTGTTCTTTTAAAAAAGACAAATTTGAAATAATTCTGCTGGCTTTTTCATCCTTGCAGTCCGTTTGGCCCTCGCTTCCTCTACAGACTGGACTTTTTTTCTCTACAGACTTTTTAAAACTAGGTGATGACATCCCCACTTAATGGCATGAATTCAGGACCCTGCGAATTAAAAAAATGCCAATATGAATTACAGTAAAGCTTAAAAAAACTGTTCTGTTGTAGATGCTGGGCCTGAGGGTGAATATTATACGTGAATGCCCATAAAACCTGAGCCGTAGCTTACTGCTGCTCTTGGCTGTGTTTAAAAGAAGGAGGAAAGCAGAATGCCAGCTGGCAGTTCCAGTAGCTGGAAGAGAAGTAATGACAAAATTGTCCTGCCAGAACTGTTCATCGCCTTCTCCTCAAAACAAAAGTAGAAGTGAGGAAAAAAAGGTAGCTCTCAGAAATACTGGATGCTGAGCTGTGTTTGCAGTGCAGATACCAGCATGGTTACTAAGAGATACAAGCAAGGAAATTGGGACTGAGAAAAGAAGTAGAATCCAAGAGAAGTAAGGAACTAGGGAGGATGGGGAGCAATGATGAGAATTCAGGGCCACTGATGGCAGGGTGATAATGAGAGAGTCACATATGAAATGGGGGAGGATTTGTAAAAAGGACTCTTCTAGAAAGGATTTGCTTGATGAAGTGAGGGGAATTTGTGTTAGTGAGATCCATATGCTGGCATGCATCGCAGAAAGAACCAGCTCTGAAAGTGCCACTCAGAGTCTTAGCTGGGCTTTCCGCCCCTCTGGTCTCTGTTCCTCCGTGCTTTCTGCCACAATGGATGAACCTGCCATTCTGCCAGTTTTCCTGGACTTGTGTCTGTGTTCAAAACCTGGCTTACTGCTCTCGATGCCTACCTGCCTGTGGGCCTGCGGGATGAATTCCTTGACTGTCCCGTTTCACAACCCCTTACATGTACTGACAAGTTCATATGGCAGGGAAGAAGTAACAGCAATATGAGAGTCAGAGTGGAGAGATAACAATGGATTATTTACTGAGAGTGAGCATAAAAGCAAAAACCAGTTAGTCCCTACTGAGGCGTGATACTTGCTTTTTGTGTTGAGACGTGTTCCAGTCAGCAAAAACATGGTCTGAAGGGTGTTACTGAGGGACCAAGAATGAATGTGGCAGCAGGGCAGCAATAATGCTTCCATGCTTCAGAAGAAGGTGGTATATTCTTAGACAAGAAAAGAAGAAATCAAGAGTGCTAAAGAGAGATTACATATACTGAAAAAAAAATAAATGTTTGGATTATCGTTTTACCATTTCCCAAACAGAAATTTACAGGATTGTCTTCATTCGGCACCGGCCAATGATGTCTGAATAATTAATGAGTGAGAATGTACTTGCAGTGTTCTAAAAATACAACTGAGGCAAGGTCAGAGAGAAAGTTAGTATCTGTTGGTAAGTATCCAGTGTGACTGCGGAGAAGGAAACAGATAAACTTTGCACACACACAAGTCTTTTTCACACTGCAAAATCTGTCCATTTGGCAAAATGCTTCTCACTAGAAACTCAGCCTTGTGAGTAACAAAGATAAGCAGAAGTGACTGAGATGTCCTACCTAGGACATTATCCAATTAGCTAATTCAGCTTTTAAAATTCTTTAAAGAGAAATAATTATGTATCTTTATTCCTCACCATAAACAGTTAATGAACAATATGTAACATTTTACGGTATAACGTTTGCTACTCTTTAATAAGTCATGAAGAGATACAATTACATGCAAGGTTCTCTCCATTTATTACCAATTTTAAATCTTGAAGTAACTTGTGTATCTTTAGTGTTCAACTCTATTTAGCATGTCCAGAAAACAGCTGAAACCCAGAAAACGGTAATCTTGGTGAACTACAGACATTAAATAAGTAGTTAGAACAATTGATTTTTAAAAAGATCATCTCATAGATCTGCAATTTTGTTCAAGGGTAATAAGAGCAGTTACTGTATGCCAAAAAATGAAACCAAAATTCTAACAGCTCATTCAATCAAGAAATAGATCAGATCAACTGACACTGATCTGATGCAACAAAAGGAAAAAAGAGAGAAATCAATGTCCACACCAACTTTCTGCTAATTAAAAAACCCAGTCCTAATTAGGTGACCCTGCTCTGGCAGGGGGGTTGGACTAGATGATCCTTGAGGTCCCTTCCAACCCTAGAATTCTGTGATTCTGTGTGTAATCGGATGCATTTGTGTTGTTCCCTCTGTTTTTGTTCTTTCAGGAAGTCAAACCATTAGTTAAGATGGCAAAGCAATAAGATTATGCGCTGACAGATTTGTGTCAATGCTGCCTCATGTGCAGATGAGTTACGGGTTTTTCAAAGGCAAAGACACTTTCTTTGATGTTCATGTGCCCTTTTGTATAACCTGCAGTGTCAACATGTTGCTATGATGGATTGCAAGGTTGGGTAAGCAAGGGGAAACTGCTTTACTACCATGTGTTGTGCATATGGTATCATCAGACTTCTTGGTGCAATATCCCTTTTCTGTTGCTGCTAGACATCATTTTTCTTTCCTTCCAACTCATTTTTAAGACAAGGATTTAGTTTGTTACAACTGCCTTCTACTCTTATTGCATCTACTCTTCAAATTGACCCACATCAACCCCCAAGGTTAAAAATGTCAATAAAAATTCTAAAACTCAACTTTTATTGGGGACCAGAATATTACGGCCTTCCCCCATTTCTTCCCTTTTTAGTTCTCATTGTTTTGCAGTGTAGTGTGTATTTAACCTATTTAGACTATAAGCAGGAGCTTACAATATTTTGCAGATACTCTTGGTATCTGCAGTATACACACCCGAGGACAACAGTACACAAAATTAAACAAGCTGCATTGTAAGCAGTTTGGGAAGTGGTGTGATACTTGGCAAAATTTCTAGTTTCTTCAAATTTGAATCAATCATTTCTTTGTCAATAGTACCATTCAGAATTTATTTAATGGATTATAAGTTATTAAGCAGTAGAGAGCCAAAATATTTGTATCATTCCGCTTAAGAAAATTCAACTTCCGTGTCCTAAATAAATAAATATGCATCTATATATGTAGACTTGCACAATTTTTAGTCCTTTACTACATTAAAAAAGCAAAAATAATACTTTCTACAAGCATAAAGAGAATTTTTTCATCTCTTTTTCTGTACTTGTGTTTCAAAACCTTTTATTTTTTTTTCTCTGAATATGGAGCTCCAAAACATCAGTCCGAGGGGAATTCTCAGTGTTGGGCTTTTGTTTCTTTGCTTCACCTAAAATTCTCCAAGGACCAAACCTGGCACAGGAATTTGTGTTTAAAGTACTCCTGGGGGAGTCAAAGCAAACTTATCTACTTATGCAAATATGTACCATGTACAAAAATATAGCAAGCAGGCTTTTTGCTTGTTCGTTTTTTTGTTTATATATATATATAACTATACTCGAATTTAAAAGTCCTAATCTTGTCTTGCTGTTGTTTGCTACAGCATCACGTGCTTTGAGTTCTCCAACACCCAAATCAGGGTCTTTAAGTTTCTACAATACATGATAATTTTTTTCTTGTAATACAATAAATATTTACTAACAGTAATCATACACAATAGCAACTTTGCATTATGGCTTGAAAGGTTGATTTTTAAATTTAAGGACATCAACTACTCTGATATTAATCATGTAAGCAGACTCTATGCAGTGAATTTAATGCTACTCATAAGAAGTATGTTCATCCAAGTCACTTTTTTGAAGACTCAGGAGGAATTCATTAGCTCATGGGAGCCTCATACCACAGACTGAAAACTACTGCTTTTTTTTTGTTTATTTTTTTGCATATTTGATGTAAAAAATTATATATTTTTTGTATTTATTATTTCCACGTACAAAATGCCTGCATGTCTGGGAGAGTGAAATTGCATCTAGCAAACAGCTAAAATGAAAAAAAAAATGTTAAATGACAACTGCCAGCTGCCCTTCCAAGAGGAAACAAAGGTTTAGGAGAGTTGTCAGGAACTGCGAGAGCTATTCAGCAATGCAAGCCTGATGACACACTGGAGGCAGTGAGCCAGTTAGCCAGTTGCCCCTATTTTGAACCAGCAGCACAGCCTGGAATGGAAAAGATGACAGGCAGTCATTCAATAAGGAGAGGTTTGGGAAAGCAGTCAGTCAGTCAAACAGCAGTCATGTCAAGGATAGATAAATAAAGTCCTAAAGTTTGTCTCTCCATATCCTTTTCTTTAGGGCTTGCTTTATTTCCATAATTACTAATTCAAACAAGAGCAGTCAAAAGTGCTCGCTGTTGAAAGCATTTAGGGCTGGAATTATCAGGGAGATAAGACACAAATACTTCCTTTTGTACTGACTGCCCCTTTTAAAACCGAATAGAACAGCTACATAACAGACAAATGCCCAAGTTATACCCCAGGGTTAGGTACCAAATACCCTTATACTTGGTCAGTAGTCTGGTGAGCAGTCAGCTTACCTTGTCCAGTTCTGTGCCACTCCCTGGAGTACGCAGACATTATACTGATTTATCTAAGGCATCATCAGAATTGTGATCTCAAACTATCCCACTGCATGAGTGGCAGCAGAGCTGGTGAGTAGCTGGGATATAGGGTTGCATTGAACTTCGAGCCTCAAACAACTAAGATAACTTCAAATGCTGCTGACTCACAACAGCACTTACATGTTACTCAGCCTTCCGTCACCCATCTTTTATCTGTAGCTTTAGAAAGGTTTGGGGTTTTTTACTCTTTTATTTCAGGTCAAGAAAGGGTAAAATAATATTGGACACTATCCTAAGCTATCTCCAGGCACCAGGCCCATAATGGAATGCTGTGATCTCCCATGGCTGCCAAAACATTTGTGTGGAATTTAAGAAATTGTTTTGATCTTCAGACCCGTAATTGTGTACGAGACTTGCTGAACAGTCAACAGACGGAATAAATTAATAGAAGGGTGGTAGAAAGGTTTTACAGCTTGCTCTCCTCTTTTGAATTCCTTCTGTTTTTCCAAAATAGACAAGTAGACTAAACTGGACTCCCTTAGTTAGTGACAATAGCCCCATTTTGGTATCTGATGCCAAATTAGTTTTATACAAGTCAGTGTTTCTGCTCATACCAAGCTTGGTAGTTGTGTCAACAGTTTGCTACCACTTGCTTGTTTGCACTTCAGGACCTATGCCCAACACTTTATACGGTGGCATTAAAAGCATTCTGTACCTGAGGATGTATCAGCTTCACACACTGCCTCCTTGGAGGGAGGGAGAGTTTATGTGCTCATGGCCAACACTTCGGTCACCTGCTATGCAAATGGAAACTCTGACTGTCTTTACAAGGGAATGTTGTCGTTTAACCAGGCAGGCATCTAAACACCACACAGCTGTTCACTCTCCCTCTCCAGTGAGATGAGGGAGAGAATCAGGAAAAAAAGGTAAAATTAGTGGGTTGAGATAAAGACAGTTTAATAGGACAGAAAAGGAAGGGAGAATAATAATAATTATAAAAGACTCTACAAAACAATTGTTGCACAATGCAATTGCTCACCACTCGCTGAATGGTGCCTAGCCAGTCCCCAGGCAGCTGCCAAATGCCCCCAGTTTTATTGTTCAGCATGACATCGTGTGATGTGGGATATCCCTTTGGCCAGCTGGGGTCAGCTGTCCTGGCTGTGTCCCCTGCCAGCTTCTTGTGCATACCCAGCCTCCTTGCTGGCAGGGCACTGTGAGAACCTGAAAAATCCTTGAGTTCACATAAGCACTGCTGGCAGCAACTAAAATCTCAGTGTGTCATCAATGTCATCAACATTATTCTCATCCTAAATCCAAAACAGAGTATTATACCAGCTACTAGGAAGAAAATTAACTCCATCCCAGCTGAAACCAGGACAGGGAACCAGCTTCCTTCACAGATGTCTTGTAGGATTTCAGCCTCACACTGCAAAGCAACACAAACAACAATTGAGAGAGAACTGAGCACTGGAACTGTATGTAACTGGAAGATAAAATGAGACAACCCACACAGACCATTTTTTTAGTATCTGCTTTAGTAACAAAGAGTACTTGCAGTTGTTATTTAATTTGCAAGCACAGAAACTTGCATCTATGCAAGTCTCTTGCCTCAGAAGAATATTCTCAGAGTATCTCAACTTCCCTCATTAAGGAGTAATTAATCAACTGTGCCAATAAATCGGCAGAGGCCTCTTGACATTTTGAGATCAAATTCCTTAAGTCTTCTGTTTATGCTCAAATTGTCCACTTATATTTCTTGCACTTTTTCCTAGCCAGTACAAATAACACATTCAGATAAAGGTTCTGAGCAATAATTTTATTTACCATTTTATTTATCACAACAAACCCTAAGCATCACCACTTCCAGTCAAGTTTGCATATAGTGCACTCACAATAGTTTCCACCAAAATGCTTTCTTGTCAGATTCTTCACAAGCAAGAAGTATTACTTTATTCCTGGAGAAGATATTTCAATACATGTCACTATTCTGGGCTTCAAACACATCTGTTTATGCTCATCTAAAACCAACTGTGTGTTTATCAAACAATGTGAGTTAACTACAGAGTTGTTCATTTTAAAACAATTCCATTATCATATTAATTGTGTGGCATTTATTCTGGACCAAAAAAAAATATCTTTGCATTGTGATTCCTACTGTTTCTTTCATTCCAGCCACTTCTCCTCAGCTTTTATGCCAAGCTTTCAGAGTTTTAAATTGTTTAATAATGTCTTTGAACTGAGGTCAGGAAGAGGTCAGTTTACAGCAGTGTCCTAATGGGCTACTATACACTTGTCTAAATGCAACGTATTGTCATCTTTATTTAAAGGAGCTCTTAATTGGAATTGAACATACTTTATCAGTCAGAAAATTTGTAGCATCTCATGATGCAAACCATATTTTCTGACTGCTACACAGAGACCTTTTAAGTGTAGACCAATATAGTGCTTATGTTTTCCTTAAGTACCTTTAGAATTCTTATAATGAATTTGTATATATTAAAAAATTACAGCCACACACAATCTTTTGTTCACAGAGATGTTTATTTTCGTCTTCAATGCTTGTAGGGAATATGATTTCACTACAAAAGTGTCTCAGAGAAACTCCATTCAAAGTCTAGGCTTAAGAATGAAGGGAAAATATACTTTCAGCTGTACCAGTCCTGAGCAAAGTTTAACAAAAAAAAATTTAAAAAAAAATCCTCTAGACATAGAAAGCAGCACCAATAAAACCAGACGGCCTCTTACTGCTATCTGCTCGCGTTTTCTTTTCTGCTTGAGAATTGGCAAAAACTTAGGCAGGAAGAATTACTTTATTAGAATGTGGATCTAAGATTCACAGTCCCAATCTCTCACCAAGTACCACGCATTCTTTTACAGTCAGAATTCAGGGCCCCAGTTTTACTTTCCAGTAAGTAGTCAGGACTGCTAACAGCATGACTGTTGCCCCCACAGTGTAACATTTTCTCTTACTTAAATTGGTAAATAAATATTTATTTATATAATTCTTTTAATAAATATTTATTTCCTATCAATACCAAGTTCCTGAAAAGTTACATTGTTCTTAGAAGTATACTACTCATAGCAGTTATAAAACTTCTGATAACATCAGGTCTCAAAGTAATTCAAGTGGCTTACATTCTGTCTCTTGTTCTTTCAGTGAAAGGATTTCAAGCCATTGGTAACACTCAGTACTTAATAGTTGGTTTATCCGGGACATTCAGATTCGATCTTGCAAAGTAAATACTTCTAAGAGTCAGAACAGAAAAGGCACTTACTCATTTTGGGGAAGACACCTGGCAGGTAAGATTGTTATTGTCAAAATAACAAGCCCTTTTTCTGACAATAAAATTCTTTTAAACTACTGTTGGATAAACATAAACCCTACGAATAAAACCAACTTCTGTACCCTTTCCCAAGAAAGGTAACACTGTCCTTGATTGAGAAACTGAGAAGCGCGAAAGCATCCAGGAACACTCAGAAATTTTATTCACTTCTGTAATATTCCAGTAGGCTATCACAGCTGACTCGAGGAAAAAAAATTCTCCTCCAAAGAATGTATGTTTTACAAATTGAAAGCCTCAGAAATTTCTGCACTGTTTCTTATTAGGTACTTGTATCAGGAATAAAATACAAGATTCCAGTGTGTTACAACCAGGAACATCACCTTGGTTACAGCTGATAACCTGTGACTCCACCCATAGTAAAACTTGTATCAAACTTCCTTTCAATCAAACAGTTGTCTCAGTGATGCTCTGTATAAGGCACTTAGTAAATTTTAAGAGCATCTGACAGTATTGTTGATAGTTCTGATTTGTCTGTGAGGATGCTCTACCAACACTTCAAGATTAACAGGCTAAGGTATGGAATAATCACTGAAAACAGCCATATGAACGACTGGCCACAAAACTCTCTTCAGAAGCCACATCTTTTCCAGTCTGGGTTCTTATTATCCTTTTTCTAGTAGTCCAGGAATTGGGTAGTGTCTTAAATGTACAAGAAGAATCTATTTTGTTCCTGACTAGCTCTTTAATCAGAACTACTTTCAATAAAATGGCCCGTAGCCAAGAAAGAAATGTTCATGGTATTACTACAACATTCACAAAAACCTACACCTAACTATAGGCCAAAAGTCACTGAACCCACAGGTATCAAGAATTGTAAAGTAGCACACACCTATAAGAAGTGTGGAATGCTGCCTACTTCCAATACAGTACACAGAGAAAGGAATACTAAACACACCAAGAAGCCATTTTATATTGGCTTTTGTAGATATTATTCTGAAAAATACATTTTCTTTGTTCTTTACCCCCCCTTAACCTCTATCTTTTTGTTGGACTGAGGGTTTTGAAGATTTTTGACATTTTAGAAACAGAAGCTACTCAGAATTTCTGTAGGAAAGCTGAGAAAGCACTCAGTATCCGTGCATGCTCCTCAGGTCCCTTTCTCCAGCTGGCACCAAGAGCATGTTCTTGCACCTTTCAGAAAGCCTCCAGGTACTGCAAGTTACTTGGCAACATTATGCCTCAATCAGTTGGAAAGCATTTTGCTTATTTTTCCACGTTTGAAAGTCACTCAGCAATAGAATCAGACCATTTGCAGAAATGCAGCTATGAAAACCAGTAATTGGCATCCCATAATTCCAGCTACCTCAGCCAGAAGGCTTGAATGGTACAGGATTGGTGTAAGGTCTGTTCAACAAGAATCCATTCAGTAAGTCACTTCTATAAAAACAAGGACAATGGTGACAAAATTGATAGACAATCTCTAAGCTCTACATACCATTGTTGGTCTTACAGAAACCAAGATATAGTTGAAGAACTAGGAATAGCAGCCAAACTCTCCACTTACAAAAGCAGGCATAATAAATTATTTGAAACTCACTGCATCCACTTATAGATGTACTTAAAAAAAAAAGAGCGAAGGAATCAGAATGTTTTCTTCAGAGGTGGGAGTAGTGATACTCAACAAGTACATGTAAACTTAAGAGATTTCCCTTGCTGAGATTAATTCCTAGCTGGAATCAGAAACAGTAAGAGATGATCAGTCAGATGGCAGATTTTCTTGCTCAGAGATCTGTGCCATCAGGAACTGAGCTTGGCATTGAAGCATTTTGATCTATTCTGTGAAAAGAAGGATCAGCTTGAAATAGATTATTCATGGATTGTAGTTATGTTAGATGCATATAAATAGCAAATCGGATCTCCGTGTTCCCAAAGTGGGTATTCAGAATGTAGTGACTGAACAACTCCATCCTTTTTCTAGTGATAAAGCACCTATGACTACCTTTGAACCAAACAGAATTTGTAGTTTGTAAAATCTAGTGAGCTTGGGAAGGGGGTAGAGCCAAATTTGGTTAGCCCTCTTTACATATATTTCCTTCTTCTGTAAACCTTTTGTTTCTTCACACAGAAGAGAAAAATTATGAGCACATGGTTAGGAGGTTATGAAAAAACAGATGAATACTCTCTTTTCCTCAGTTGTCTTCTCAATAACTTCATTGTAAATTACAGCTCTGTTAGTCTAAAGCCACATTTCTTAAAGTCTTAAAGTTTAAGGGAGCTTGTTCACTTTGCACTTTGACCAAGATCAATATCTACACACAGAGAATAGTGTAATTAAAGATTACATTTTTCCAATGCTGGAAATGTAGTCCTGAAGGGCTTCTTGCCTAGATGTTCCTATGTCTACTAAGATATCCGTATTTCCACAAAATAATTAACATTTTGGAACTATTCTTTAAATTATTTTTACTGGAACAGTATTTTTTCTGGTTGTCATTTTAAACATATGGGTCAAGGAGTGACTAGATAGCGTTGCTATTTTGTCTTTTACAAACTTCAAACGGTACAGTAACCTCTTGTGATCATTCTTAGTAACACCCATTTGACCTATGGAATATGCTTTTGTCCTTCATCTTCCATGCTTAACTCCTTAAAAGTATAGCTATAACTTCCTGTGCCTATTAAACCATCTGCTCTTACAATCCCGTGTCAGTGGACAGAGAAAGTTCTTTCAGATGGCTTTTATATGCTTCCTACAATAGAAGGGGCAAGAACAGGATCAAAAACATCTCCTGAGGGATTAGGTATTATACAGTGGTGGTTCATTTTAATTACTTTTCTCTGATACAGTTAAACAGAAGCTGTAAACAGCTCCTGCATTATTAAGACTCAAGTACCTGAAACTAATTTATTTGTTCGCTGCATTTTCCTCCACTGTTTGAATCCAGTAGTATAGTTTAGGCAGAGGGGAACACACACCTGGACTCCTAGGCCTTGTTCACAGACATACCACAATCTTCTTGCGTAATGACTTAGGAAAGTCACTTAAACATCACTTGCTGTTGGATACCATTCACTAGCTAGTGTGCAGCTATCCATTGCTGCTGCACCATTTACTCCCCTCTAAACAGGAAGTTGCAATATCCATCTAGACACGAAGTCACAATAATTTCTGTAAAACATTGATTTGTTATTAACTTGTGAAGTACTTTTCCTATTTTAATTTAGTAGCTAAATCCTGTTAATTCTTATTAAAACATGGGTCGTTCTTACTAAGTTCAGTATCTGATTGTTGTCTTAGACAAATCTCTAAAGTCTCTTTCAACAAGAGGAGAAAGTTCCTCCTCATTAACACTTTGACAGTACAAAAGAAAGCCAGCTGAGCTTCCTCAATATGACTGATTTTACTGTACAGCTTTTGCTAGTTTGTGAAGTTAAAACTCAAATTAAGACTGCCTTGATGTGAGCCAGGGCATAATTTCAGGTAAGAGAAACCTTACAGTATTTCCAGCATGCCCAAATCTTTAAGATAGAAGTACGCATTTGCAAAATGTCATAACTGACTGGTCCACTAGCCAAAACCAGCTATAACTTTTCATCTTACCGATCTTATTCCTGAGTAAGCACAGGCCAAACTTAATACAAGTATAGCACTTGCTGCTGCTTTTGGAGAAATTAAATTGTATTTCTGTTTCCATATAGTTTCTGATATTTGAAAGGAAGTATACACAGAATCCCTAATAGGGAGCAGAGTCAAATAAAAGCATGTGACAGAAAAACCAAGCAGATACAGTTAAAGAACCCCGGCTGTACATAAAAACTACATAATAGACAGTTCCATGCCAAATCCATCCTGCATAACAAAAGTATAATCAATCAGCGTAATGTGGGAAAATGTTGGGCTTTTGTGACAGGAGAGGGAAAAATTAAAGAGCGTAAGATGCAGAGCCATACACTTGTGTCAAGTTTAGAAGACCTGCCTGAACACTATAGTGAACCGGTGGAAACAAATTCTAAAAAGTATTCAGTCTTACACGGCTACCTAAAAATGTGCTATCCATAATAATAAAAATGGTAAACCACATAAATTATAAAACAAAAAAAATGTTTTGAGATTTTACAATCTATGCCACAAAACATCAAATAACTAGATAAACATGTAATAGGTTAAAATTTCATGGTCTTAATTCCAAGATTAATGTAAAGAAATTTTAAGGTTTTTAATGTAATTTTTTTTTTTACCATCACTTCTGTTAGAATCAATATTTTATATGGCATAATTTAACCTGCTACTAAGTAGAACAACTTTTGTTCATCTCCAATATACATACTTAATTTCAGGAAAAAAAAAAAAGGATCATAGTCTACAACTCTATATTTGTTACTTTCCTTATACCACATATTATTAGTGACAAATTTAGGAAGATAAAAGACTAATTATTGTACACTTTATCAATGAACTAATTATATTTAATTTTTGCCCGTTTCTCCTCCCTGCTCCTTTCCAAAACCAGACATCAATCAGCACATGAAGGAACTCATTTACATGGGACACTACCATACTTGTCTTTGTTGGGTGACCATTTCATGAACAACCCAGAATGTATGGCTGTTGAAGAAGACTGGGGTGTGTATAGAATTTAACAAATAACAGTTCTTTAGCACAGAGCAGTCACAGAGAAAAATAGCTAATCAAAACACATTACAACATTAATTTTTCACTTTTTATAAATGGAGTAAAGATGTTTTTAAATATATTTACATTTAGAAAAAGGACTTAGGTTTACTACAAGTCAAAATTATTTAGGAATTATGAAAGTGAAGTAATTTAAATTATAACATTATGAACAGAGTCAAATGCCATATTCTACTTAGGATTTGTCTACTCTGCTGTCAGTATTGTCACATCCCTTTAATCACAATCAGGCAAAAATTATCTTAACTTTGTTTAATGCCAAAACAGGCATCATTGCAATGTAAACACTGGCAATGGAATAGTTCAGTTAAAACCACCACAGCTCAGGTTTTAGATCCTAGCTAACTTATGTTGTATCTGTGATTAGAAATTGCTTTTCTATGTCTTATTTCATAAAGAACAGCGAGACTTTTTTGTATTATTTTTGATTATAACTATATTTGTACCACATTTTTGAGATTATTCTCTAGAGACAGTTGAATCGTAGTAAAATCCACTCCATCCTCCCTTCCTTTCAAACCAAATGGCTACTTATTTCCGAAGATACAAAGAGACCTTTTGTTGGCAGTGCTGGGTGGTTTATTCACACAAAGTTAAATAAAAATACGTTCCCACTTAGTGAACTACTGGTAATAGATTATTATTTGTTTGCAAGGAATTCTGAAATGTGTTGGCATTCGTTACATTTTAAATTAGAAACACATTTCATAAAACATCTTGCAATGAGATTTGCCATCATTAAACTGCTTACTTTAAACAGTTTCAGCTCTCTGGTAATCCATTACATCAGTATATTCTGCAAATAGTCTCACCTAAAATAAAATATAAAAAAATAAAGTTGAGAAGCATGTATTTTTCTTTTAAAATCTAGTGTATGTTATTCTGAACACCAGCCCAGCCCCAAAAACATCTAAGAATCTTAAAATGCATTGTTTTACAGATACTAAGATTTGGCCAGGTAATGGCAATGAACAGACATCCTATTTAGTAAGATAAAGCAGAATACATAATAAACAGGTCAGTAGTTATTCATCTGAAATAGCCTATAATTAACATTCGATGTCTAAAAAGTTTAAACAGCAACACCAAGGAATGAGGTATGTATGTTTTCAGATATCACATCAGACTCATTTTATGCAACTAACTGTATTTCACAACTAGCATCTTACAAAATAGAACAGTACCATTGTGCCTGTAGAAGTACTGCATTAAAAACAGAAAAATACATTACTACAAGAAACCACCAAACATCACAATTGTCAGGGGCTACAAAAATCCATTGCTTTAGCTGTTAAGAAGATGTATCATACGTTGGTAATAACTTGGGGCTGGATTCACTAAGAAGAAGGTCCACCCAACTTTTACATGGGCTTAAAAATATATTTATTTTGAATGAAAAAAAAAAAGAATCACAGGAGCATAAGTGGACTACCTCACTAAAAGGAGCTAAATGGACTTTTGTACTGAACTTGAATCTATAATTTAAAATCTATACATGGATTGTATGTGTGTATCAAAACACTTATTGGTTGTAAACAAAAATGCAAAATCTGTATTCACAAAAATATTTTATTGGTAATTTTACATAATACCAGATGGGATTGTAAATCTGCTCAGTATCAGTATATTGCTGAGTGTGTAAATGCTGACAGTTTATGCCATAAAGTAGGGTACTGAGTTTTTTTATATGATTTATGACATAATATATTCTAATAGGCCAAATCAAAATTAAAGAATTTCAGGAACAAAAAAAAATAATAGCATTGTTATTTCCTTATTCTTGTGCAACATCTGATATTCCTGTAATGAAATAAGTGACTATATGACACTAGATAAATCTGGGGCAAGGAAACAGCGCTAAGCAGAAATGAGAACTGCACTTCTGTTATTTTTAAAGCTTTTCCAAACTTTCATATTTCCAAATGTTAGTTTTTGCCAAATGCACAGCCATCTGAGGTTCAATATTTGTTATACAACATAGAATACCAGTGTACAGTGACAACGTAGTACTTTACCTGAATCGTAAGGTTAACCAAGCAATGCTTAGAATGTGTTTTCTGTTTTGCTTGTAAACATTACAATAAGTGTTTTAAGTGTGAAAAAATATTGGTAGAACCATCAACATAATTCAGTAACAGTAATCTAGTAAAATGTGTCAAACATTGGCAAAAATTCATACAAATGTTTTATTTAATAACATTTTTTCCTATTTAACCACACCAAGTACCAGCAGGTGTTTTTAAGAAGATAATTATTATGAAAATTCTGTTGCAGCAATAGTTAAGTTGATCTCTGACTTGCATACATATAACTATGTTTCACAATTCTCAAATAATACATATTTAGGCAGCTTGAACTATGTTATAAAAATTTAAATTCAGTACATGCCAATAGTAGAGACTCCAAGAGTTGTGTTAGAATTCACTAAACTAAAAGTGAAAACGGACTTACCAATAACACTGCTTAATGAACATTCAAACCACATTTTCATGGCACCTTTACACATGAAGACTAAAAAGTTGGTCTGAAAATGCTTTGTAATCATTTGTAGATTGCATTTAAATTATTGTTTCAACCACTGCATGTTTTTCTTTTTTTAAAACGGCATAAATTATTTTCCAGTCAACATACCAATTGTGCATGGATAATCCGTCATGAAAATGTGGTAACAGGTGACAGAAGTTATGTATTTGCATGTTTTGAAGAGAAGAGACTAAAGAAATGGGAGGAAATAAACTTTAATGAGATTCCCCATTCAGTGATGACGCTTCTCCTCTGGGTGAAGATGACCTGGACATTCCCCTCTCTGTGTTGTCAGAGCTAGAACCACTCTGACTGTGTTGATCTGCAGAAGCAGCACTGGAAGCAGGTGGTGACTTAGTTTTCTCCTTAAAGTCTGTAATTATGACTGTTAGATCTCCAACGGTAACTTCCAAATGCTGAGCACTACTTCGATCCACATTTTTCAATCTTGGCCTAAACAAAGCAAATAATCATATGAAAAGCACACACCTCATCCTTTTATCTTCTCCTCCTACTACTTTTTAGGACCTCTGGAGAACATACATGTGTACATGAGACTGCTAAGTGCAACACGAAATACACAGGAAAGCAATGTACTGCAAGTATTCATGGTAGAGTGTTTCCTAGTTTTACATTAAAATAGCTGGACATAACACACCACCTCCTAACATTATTTAAGAGTTGACCTCATGAATAACGTAACTGTGCAGCACTATAGATGTGTTGCACATGTGAAGGTTTTTACTTTTAAAAATTAAGTCTTTCTTTACTGTGGCTATAGAAAGTTATCAATGTGATGCAGAGAAGCATGCATCTCTGTAGCAGTCCTAAGAAACAGGTCTAAGTAGAGAAAGACACCAGTATCTTCATTTCTGAACATCAGTCTTTTGAATTCAACAGCACAGATAGTGGAAGCTTGCAGCAGGTATTACTTCACTTCAAAACCTCACTAGAATTGCTAGTATACTATTTGAACTGGAGTTTGTGTTCACAGTGTAACTCTGGTATTCCTGGCATATTTAAATTATGCACAGAGCTGAGTATTACCCACAGTGTTGACAGGGTAAGTCTCTTCATCTAACCTTTATTTTTTTTTTATTTTCACAACATAAAGAACAGAGAATACTACTTTGACTTACATTCCACCATCATGTTTTTGCCAGCAACAAGCATGAAGTACTTTTAATTTACTATTTTCCTTTGACTACCACAAAAAACTGTCACCAGACAGCTGAATTTATACAATCAGTTTCGAACAGCATGGCTTTATGCATTTAACAGACTCCACAGCTTTCACTAACTCAAGCAGCAATAAAATAAATGAATATGACAACACATGTTAGTGGGTATGCTAACAGCAAAGTCCTAACCTTTACCCTATCATCTGACTTTGTTTGAAGTAGAATTGGTTCCCAGTCACTTCAGCTGAAACACCTCATGCCTTTCCTCTGCTAGAATAGAGACAGGCTTTGACATCTTGTTCCCCTGAGGCTGAAGTAGTGCGACTGAAGAATTTAAGAGAAAACTGAAAATCTGCTGCTCTGTAACATGGGAATGGAGAGAAAAATTCAGCATTAGCAACCTGCAGAAGTGCCATGCCTGGAGCTTATTAATAATATTGAGTGTGCATGCAGATTTTTATTATAATTTCCAGCAATGATGTACAAGTTTTAAGGCACAAATAGAAGAATATCCTTTTCCCAAAGGATACTGAAGATCAGCTTAAACTAATAAAGCATCCGTAACTTGCTGTTCTACCTAGTGAATCAATTCTGTGAAAAATTGAACTGTTTGAAGCATTTAAAAAAAAAAGTAGCCTAGTTATTTAAAATAGCAATTCTTAATGCAAATCTCAATACTTGGTTATTTTTTAAATGTTCTCCCTTTTGCCTTACCTCACTTGTGCATTTTTAATGTATTATTACAATTCAATCATCAATATTTCAGTTTATAATATCTGATTAACTTAATTAAAACTCACTATGTTAACTTCAAATACTTCATAACTGAACTACTTCATGAGGCAAGCTAGGAAATTTGAATATTTAAAAAAAAAGAAAAATAAAAAAGAAGGAACATTTCAGTGCCCTTAATCCTAATCATTACTCTCTTAACGACTGTTCTTGCTCGACTCCCAGTATCTCTCTGGTTCTGAACTGATGATCCTATTTCAGGCACAAGAGAAGCATCTGCTGCTTCTCTACATAACTAATCCCAAAGGACTAGTTTGGAGTGCTTCCAAAAAAAAAATTAAAAAAAAAAAAATCAATAGTTCCTCCCACATTTGATTAGACTACATGTCTTGTATACTTCTGAGCCTTTTAGCACAGCATTCTTGACACAATAACTTTATGTTTAGACTGTGATGATTTAGGGGTTAAACTTGCTGCTTTTGATTTGCAGTTTGCACCTTCCTTCCACCTGGTGTTACAGCAAGATTAAGACTTTTACAACTTCTTGCCTGTACTGTAATATTTCATGTTCTCAGTTCTGAGAGTCCAAGGTTTCCTTCAGCATCTCAGATGTAGCACAGAGATTTTTATCACGAGATAACATACATGCCTTATCCTGTCACAATAATTTATACCCTAATTCAGCCCTTCAAAGTTTATTCCATTTCTGCAAGGATGGCAATAACTATGTTACTTCCCCACTCCTTTGCAGGCTGGTACTGGTTCTCTCTCTCCTACTATTTTGCATGAAAACTAGTCACTCCTGTGCCCTCTCTCTTCCAGAGATTAGTACCAACCATTTGCCTTTCTACAGTTTTGTATGGTGTGAGAAATACACCTGTAACCCTTAACAAAAATACCCAAGTCTTTCTCTCTATATTCAGCTGGTCTCCACCTTCTGGTTGAAATTACAAACTGCAGGTTTTCTTCACATTTAATCCTAAACCAATGAAAATTCACATACACATATTTAACCTTATTGTCGAAAGAGTTTGTCACAGCATTTACAAAGCAGTAAAATCACAGAACATTTTCTTATTTTCTTGTTTAAATTATGTTTTACCAATACTGCAAAAGTTTTTAAAAAATTTACCTGGTTTTCTTATGACTGTTCTTTTTGCTTGTTGTTTCCTTTTCACTTTTTTCCTTTTCTACTTTGTCTTTTTTCTCTTTCTTTGATTGTGTAGGGGGCATGAATTGCTGAGGAACCTGTTGTGCAACCAGCTGAGAGACGGGTCGAGGTTTCCTGTGTGCACATATATATAGACACGCATAATGCTTAGACTTTATAACAAATCTCAAACTCTCTACACTTCAGTTACTAACATTAACAATCACTACAAAAAGAAATGCTGCTAAAACTTATCTTGCTGCTAATACTTCATTAAAATAGCATATAAAACTTAAACCCATTGCAGCCTTTTGTTTCACTTACTAGCACTGCCAACAAATGAGATTTTTTTTTTTTTAAGAATTTAGAGACAAGACTTTGCAATGTCCCATCTTCTCCTAGTTGTCTCATCCAGACAAGAGACTTGGATGGAATGAACTCCAAAAGATGAAGCTTCCAGAAGGAACACTTTACCACCCAATCCCAGCCATCTCAAATGATGAAGGGATCTGTTTTGAGTGTGTACACAACCCATATCACAAAAGGAAAAAGCTGACCTTTCATGTACCAGAGCTAAAGCCACTGTTGGCCTTAGAGTAAAACTTAAGGGTTTTCAGCTCAAACAAACTCATTGAAAGCAATGACAAATCCTGATATGTATCATTTTTACCAAGTTGTTCACTGCAAAAAACCATACTGCACTAATAATAGAAGGATACAGCTGTCAGAACATATATAGTTTAAAAGCTGGCAACAGAAACTTCCAACCACATTCCATCAGTATACACAGCACAGGTTGCATTTCCAAGTTTTGATGCAAATTAAAACACAGGGTAAGAAGAGGAACAGCAGGCAAAAAAATTTCAACAGTTTATTATTTGTACATTTTCTGAAATATTATGTTGAAAATAGCTTCTTCTTTATTTTGTATTGGAATACAAGGATTCTAATGTGAAATGAAACATTTTGCCCTCTTCAATGCAAAGGCATTTCTTTGAGATTTCTGAAATTAAGGCATTTCAAGTTGTGACATATAAAAAGGAATGTTCTGCGATTCTATTAAGACTCTGAAGATACAAATTTCTTCTCCAAAACAATGTTTACCCTGCCAAGCTCTTGGGTTATGTTAGGTTGTGTTGTTGGGTATTTTGAAATAGAAAAAGCACAAATTATATGCTGTGTGATACTCTAAAATTATAATGCAGTCATTAAAGCAACAGAAGCTATCAGTTCTTACGCATGCTTATTTATCCCAGCCACAGGACCATGCTAACAGCAATTCTTGCTTAGCTGAAGTGATGAGTGAAATAACAAAAGCAGAAAAATCAAGGCAGCTTCCGTTACCAAGTTAGATTTTCCGTAATGATTGCAATAGTCCATGTTACAGAGCGAAAGCCAAGTTACAAGAACCCATAGTGTGTGGGAAAGGCAGTTACTATGAAATAGCCGAGATTTCACAATTCTTCACAGCAAGTTCTTAGTGAATTAAAGGAAAAATAAAGACTATTAATAATGTCAACATGATAGAACTTTGGGCTAAAACTAGACTACAACATCCCCACTTATGAACTAAGCCTACGTGAACTCATGGAGAGATGAAGATCAGCAATGGATCACTTAGTGAAAGCTACACAGCTTGTATCAACTGGAAAATACATAAGTACATGCTTTTCAGGACAGCATTGCAACTAGGACTTTGGAAAACACACAACAGAGTCCAAAATCACTGAAAAAACTGAACAGACTGCAACTGTTCACATTGACAGAATACACAGGATATTTTTAGGAAAACCTGCCTCAGAACTGTTTCAACCATTTGTCATAGCAGTACATAGCAGAACAAGAAGAACCAAGCGAAATTGATGCACAGGCTTATAATTTCAGGTGGAAAATATTTGTGATATATAAACAAAACTGATCATCTGTCTTGAACTGAAGATTCCTCCAGGAGATAGGGAGTTAATATGCCTAGTGACAATCCCATCACTACTACATAACGACCTGAGAGAATAATCTGACAAGTTACTTATGAAGTAAGACAGTAGTGAACTTCCTGACACAGAACTAGTTATTGCTCAGGGCTGTGGACACCACCATGATCATGGAAACTTGTTAAAAAGGGGTAGAGAGGGGGGGGGGAATTCTTAGCCAACTATTTTAGGAGTTCTCAATTTGTAACAATTTCAGTTCCTGAGGGCAAACTAGATAATTTCTATCAGAGTACAGCTGGGAAATTAAGCTTAGAACCAAGTCCCAGGTTTAGAACCTCTTTTTCCAGAACTATAAAACAAATAAGACTGACAAAAAAGATCTTCGCCACAAGGAACAGAAGTCAGTTAAGACAAAAATCACATTTGGGAAAATGCACTAAAAATGAGTCAAGAGGTTCTATGTGGTTTTGCTGTGACAAGGAATTCCACTCAGTTATTTTATTGCTCCCAATTAAACATCCATCTTTTTGTTGTCAATTATTTCTGTAGCTGTCTAGTAGTTACATTTATGATCCAAAATTTATTATCTGCTTTGTCACTTCCAGATTTCTTAAATGAGGCATTCAATGTTTTTATATTAAAAAATTGAGAAAAAAATAAATTCACATCTCTCAACAGAGTGTCTTTCAGGCATTCATTTTTTTTCTTCTAGGTACTCAAAAGGGGCTACTGTACTGCCACCAAGCACTCTGCAAGCCATGCCGGCTTCAGGAGATAACTTTACCACTCGTGAAGCTTTAACCTGATAGAATTGTTCATGATTTAGCGGTAGCTGAACGATGTCATTCACACACGAAAGAATTCACACAGAGAAGGCTTTCTCACAGAGAAGATAAATATAAGAAAAACTATTCCTGTAACAGGAAACTGATTTTGATGATTTGCCAAAATATAACATTTTAAATTACAGGTTTTCAAAACCAGTTAGTTAAAGACTCCTTGTAACAGGCTGCTACAGATTAAGTAGATACAATGTTAACACTGCCTTTTACTTCATCAATATATTTATAGTAATTTGCTTTTTGAGCATATCCAAGAGCACCTGAGCTAACTGGTATTTAGAAAGAAGCTCTGTAAAACTCTTGCATTATTATTACAAGCATTTTTGCCTTTACAACTGGAAGCGACTTTACAACTGAACAATCCAGAACTACAGGCAGAAGCATTCATAAATACAATATATATGGCTTAGTCAGCCTCTCAAAACTTTGCATTTTTTATCTAATAAATTTCACTTCAGTCATTTTAAGTGGAAGATTAATCAAGAGAGGCATACAGTATTACAAAAGTTAAGAGCTATCAATTCTTTACAACAGAGGTGAACTTTCTGGTTCAGGCCCTAAGCACTGCAGTCGTACCGACAAAATGTTTCACTGAGCTTCCAAGAGATCACTAAGCATCACAGCTCTGAATATTATGCCTCTCCTTCTCTATCACTTTTTCATTTTCAGCCAGTGTTATCTTTCTTCTAAGTTAACATCAGCCATACTTACACCCACATTTGTATTCCAACCTCATCCATTATGGTTTTATTAATTATCTAATTCCAATGCTGCTTTCAAGGTCCTGCATACAAATACTTACTTCACAATCTCCTTTAAAAACCAAGGAAAACTAACATTTTTGGTTTTTAAAAAGCCAACAGACAGCAATACAAAGATTCAAGGATACATTTTTTGTCTTCCCTACAATTCCCACTAATGTTAAATGACAAGAATGTCATCATTTTAATTCTATTTTTCTTGCTGCAGGATGTGACTACATTTTCTCTTGCAGGATTTGATCTAGCTGATGGTCTAGAGGGTATATTTACAGAGGCTGCAGACACTTGTCTATTTAGGTTTTGTGTGCAGAAACTCATTCAACATGGGTACTCTCAAAGGGACAGTAATTAATACTGAGAAGGATGGACTACTTTTTCTTGTTGGCATTCTTAAAAAAAGAAAAAGCTTTATAGCATAGCAGTTTACATGCCTAGAGATGAAAAATACTCATTCAAGAATACACGCAGTGCGCCAGACCAAGTGATATCTGGAACTTTTGCCCCAAGTCACTTCCCTCTCCCAGAGATCGACACGTATTCTTCCTGCCCATAAGTCATTTTGGACATCTCACAGCAGTATGTGCTTCCTTAATTTCCCTCACCTGGTATCCACCAATAACCTATGTCAAAAGAATTTTGACCAATTTGATATGGTGAATAATTTGGCCTCATTACAACAAAGTGGGTCTGTTTTGAAAACAGAAATAAACAACAACAAAAAAATATCCAGCCTAACATCTCCCACACTACTCAGAGCATAAGCCCAAATCCTGACAGACCTGAGTCACTTATCTGTCAAACCAGCTGTAGGATCCATGTGCTAGAGGCTGGAAACAAAGCACATAATGGGGACAGGAAACAAAGCACATAATGGGGACAGCTGTGACAGTTTTTTTAATGAACTAACGCCAAATCTACCTACATCTCAAGTGAGTTCTGTGTCAGCATGACGGACCCCTGCGTGCAGAGTCCAGGGAAGATTGATCAGTAGGGTGCTGCATACCCTGAACCCACAGAGCCAACCACGGAATACTGCCAAGCAGTACAGTGCAGCAAAGCAAATAAGACTGATGAGAAGCACAGCACAGAGACATCAACAGCCCAACAGAGCAGCCAACACCCTAGGATTTGATTCAGTGTGAGACATTCTAGACTTGCACTGATCCACACAGAACCAGTATCCATATCCTCCCAGTATCCACAGGTGTCAGAACATATCCTATGCTTTTCTATACATAAAGCTAGATGGTATAATTAAATCTCAGTGTTGAATACATACACCTTTTCAACCTGTTGTGGGAAAAGTCACTGTCATCTATAATGTGCAGTTCACAGACTCAGATACTCTTAAGAACAGGAGCCATTCTCAAAGGCACACTCATGAAGCTAAATCTCCTCTGCTTTGTATACAGGGTTTTCAAAAAGATGGGCCCAATTTCAATCGAAGGTTCATTTCAAATATGTCCATCTTTTTGAAATACCCTGTATTTTACTACTGCAAAAGTATTAAAATTATGATTTCCCAATCTTAACAGAACTGGTCTAAATTGAGGAAATGCTGTCACCTCAGCTTTCAATCAAGCTGAAAGATGCTTTTCAACAGATGACCTGGATCCAGAACAAGATCTGACAAGCAAAGCTTCCATTCAAATACGACCTTCCCTTTCTTCTTCTCAAGTTCATCCACCTCCCGGCTTCAATTCAGACAAAGAGCCCTTGCTGGAGGCTTATCCTGTCTGGAGTGGCAAAGCAAGTGCCACATGCAACACTTCTAAAGACTTCTAGAATACCACATGTTAAGCCAGATATTTAAGTCTGCTATTGAGCTCTGGTGACTTTACTTGCCACACTTTTCCTCCAATAACTAGAGATATATTATAGTCCAGTTTTACTTACCTATCAATGAGGTGATACAATTCTGTTTTCAAATTCATCTTACTCCCTGGTTTCCTATGAAATTATACACACCTCACCCCATCCTACGAATCAGGAAGAAATTGCCTGTGAAAGACTATTCCTACAGAAAGCTGTTATGTCGTAGCTGCCCAATACAGTGTTGAACTATTTTTGGTTCATGGACTCAAGTTTCTCTTCCAGATACTACTACCTTTTGCATGACAGAAAGATTGAGTGAAATAGATAAGATGTTCATACTATCAAACAGGTAACTATTATATACCAGGAATCATTTATTAATCAGAACAGTTCTAGCTTTCCTTCTGATTAGCAATATCCTATCTCCTATCATATTTGCATTCCCAGAAAAAAACAGCTCCTGAGCTAAACAGAGCCTGTGGTATTTCTTCAAAATTCTTCAACTGATTCTGTGTAGAAGTTCTACATGGTATCCCATACATTCCATAATTTCAACTTTGCACACTAATTGTTTCCTTCCTCCCACTGTAAAAGATCATCCCTTCTTAAAAAAAAAAAACAAACAACAAAACCAAAACCAAATAGGTTTCAGAGACTTAAAGAGGTTTTATTCAAAGGCACCCCTAACCCTTAAGCAGTATCATTTATCTAAACTTCTCTTCCCCGCAGGGAGACATTGGCCTTTTGCTCAGGATAGCAGATTCATCCCTCAAGAGAGGTTAGAAATATCTGGAATAGAAAACTCATTGATTTTGTCTTGTCCTTAGTTACAGAATCCTTTGCTCAAAAATGAAAAATTCACATTATTCTTTAAATACAAAGTATTCTTCTCTGTCACGTGATTCAGAAGGACTGAATAAATGCTTCCAAGTTAATGGAAGTTCCCAAATCTTCTAGTCTACTTCTTGTTGCTTTACGACTCTCACTGCACAGGACTCAAGTAATGAGTCCAGCACATTTCTCAGCATCAGCTTGATTCACACTCTGCAATCTATTCTGTTCCACCAGCAAGGCATGGCAGAACTCACTCTTTGGAAACCAGTAATCCAGTCAATCAGTGCATCCTTGCTAAAGAATACGATCAGAAAAAAAAAAAAAAAGAAAAAGAAAGAAAAAAGGGGAAAGGGGACAGGGAAAATGCTTTGGCCTCTACAAACTCCACACAGTTTTTTAATGATGCCTCCCTCGGAATATCTTGGAGTTTATTCCAAAAGCTGCATTATAAACACAGTGTATGCTGATACACTATGGATTAATCCCAGAATGCTTGTCACAGTTCCGACTAAGGTAGTAGAAACTCTAAAATCCAAGTCAGGCATTCCCAATTAAGTATCTTCAGGCAAAGCATAAGACAACAAGCTTAGTCAACTTCCAGGAAAAAAACCCTAGAACTAATCATTAGGCATCAGGAAAAGTCAGTCAGCTCCTCAAACCTCTGCAAGTTTTCCTGTATCCTATCTTTGTTTACTACTTAAGAAGGACATCTGCTTAAAAAGCAACCTTCCCAAAATCACGCACTTCTGACAGTCACAAAGAAATATAACTACTACAGTATCATCATGACAATGCATCCACTTTCCATCTGATTAATACCCCTTTGATTTTTCCTTCTATCTTATCTTATATACAAGCTTATGCAACTTTTACTGGAAGTCATGGTGAAATTCAGCCGGTTTCTATTTGGATAGTTAAAAATTTTTGTTCAAGAACTCATCCTTACTTTAATTACAGAAGCTTTTCTTTAATTTACCTATAAATACACTGCTTTCTTCCTTTGACAGCTCTGTTGTCTCCTGACTTCCATATAAAATGTGTCCCATAGACCTACAGAAGTATAAATAAAGTATCATGGATAAGCTGATACACTATAACCAGCTATGTGTACTCTTAAGACACTGCAAATGGTTAGTAATTTTGGACAGAAAAGAATTTTACTGTGGAACCTTCCTGCAAGTTCTCACAATGAGATGATGCACAGGAACGTGTTATACTACTGTAACAATTCAAACAGCAATAAAGTTTTAAGACTCTTTTCAAAATTACTGTCAAATGCAAGGAAAGCATTTAATGCATTTTTCTCAAATGCAAACCTAGCACCTTCCCCATAGGTTGACCCTCTAGTCAAGTGATTACATGATACTTCAAAAAGTAATCATTCTTCCTATGTTTTTTGCAAACCCACTGTATTCACTAGTATTAATACTTAATATCTTCTTAGTTTTGCCCAAAACTATACACTCTTCTATACTATCCTCAGTATGTTAAACGTCTCCTTTTTAAGGTATCCAACCATGATAGAAGGATAGCAAACCTTAAAAAGTTGTGTGTATTTTGTTCACCTAGAAGTTACCACAGATTCACATCATTACTAAAAAAATGTTACTCCTCTCTCTCTCCCTCTCTCTCTAGTACCCTGCAGACTTGCTGGTCATTTCCATCTGCTAGTGTGGGGCTTCTGTGTGTTTCTGACCAAGCCAAGATACTAAATATTTTTTTTCAAATGGAATTCCAATTTTGATAATGTATTAGTACTTTTCCATCAGCTTTTGCTATTCCCTCATCTAGCAAGGATTTTAGAAATTCCTTGTTAACACGTCTGAGTTTTTCCAACCATCAATTCTTTTTGAATTTGGTAGTAATTCCTGTGACAAGAGTTGGACTGAAAGTCTTATGTTGTCTGTATTTTGTAGTGCATTGTCATTGAAAATAAGAGTAAACTCTGATAAAGGAGGACAGACTTTGGAATTAATTAAATTTAGTCATCTCCCTCTTATAGCTTCAGCCTTTATGCAGAAAATCAGCCTGGAGAAGAGAAGGCTCCAGGGAGATTTTATAGTGGCCTTCCAGTACCTGAATGGGCCCTACAGGAAAGCTGGAGAGGGACTTTTTGTGAGAGCATGGAGCGATAGGACAAGGGGGGAACAGTTTCCAACTGAAAGAGGATAGATTTAGACTGGATATTAAGAAGAAATTCTTTGCTGTGAGGGTGGTGAGACACCGGCACAGGTTGCTCAGAGAAGCTGTGGCTGCCCCCTCCCTGGAAGTATTGAAGGCCAGGTTGGATGGGGCTTTGAGCAACCTGGTCTAGTGGGAGGTGTCCCTGCCCATGGCAGGGGGGTTGGAACTGGATGGTCTTTAAGGTCCCTTCCAACCAAAACCATTCTATGATTCTATGAAAACAGCAGGATGGGGGGCATTTTCAATGACCATTTTTTAAAGTGTCCCATTTGCTAACAGCAAACATGTATTTTACTTCAGACAAGTCAAGACATTCTTGGAAAACTCATAGCACTGCATCTTGAATACAGGGTTGTATTTCAGGTATTTGTACTTAGAAATGCACACTGTTATGTTACTCATTTATTCTGTATCACTCCATTGCTTCTTTATTTTTATATTTACTATATATTCCTCACCTCCGGAAAACACAAAGCCAACCTCATGATGATTATGACTGTCTCTTCACCTAAATAATATAAAATCTTACCATTAGATACCTAATCAACCAGTTTCATAAATATTCCTTCATAAATATCACTTGACTGGATAATTTCATAAAGCTGTTAAAAGTACATTGGATCGTCTAAAACTTTGCAAAACTACATTAAAAACAATTTAAACCATTTAAAACACTTGTGCGCCCACAAGTGCTTTCAGAATGTGTTTGCAAGGCAGTATGAGACCTGATGTATGAGCTCACAAAGAAAAACCACACATGCTCATTCCCCAGAGTCATGCATCTAAAAAGCCTACAGACCACCCTGTTCAACACTTCTTGGAACTGTCACCAAAACAAAAAAAGACAAACTCCTGCAAAGCTAACACTAGAGTAAGTACTTGTTCATTTTTTCTCAAATAATTCATCGTCTTGAGCAAGCAAGAAAACTACAACATTGTATTTTTTTATTGCACTCTAAGTAACTCAATTAACAATATGCCACTGTGAACTAAACAAAACTGTTGGAAAAATAAGGTCCAGTTTAACCAAACCCTAGTAAAAATCTTGTTTTGCTGATATGTGTATCATACATGTCTTTTAAAAGTCTAAACAGAATACAGTTAAGTGCATTAAAATCTTGTTGAGAACAAAGTCAAATCATTCAAATCCTACTTTGTTCTTTCATTACTAGACTGGATGATTTCCCAAACCAAATGTACAGACTTTAAATATCTTATAATTTATTTGAAGATCATTTTCCACTCACATTTATCCTAGATATTAATGTCTCAAGAAGCTAATAGAAATCTGATATCCACAGTAATACTCTAATCTCCATTTTTCTGGTCACAGTCATTACTGAAATCTCAAGAAAAGCTTATCGTTGCATACTTTCTACTTAATCATCACATTCTTGCTAGTCTCTACTCAAATCTCCTTCACCACATGTCCTCATTTCTCGAACTACTAAGGTCCACATTCTCAAATTTATCTTAACACAGTAATTAAAGCAATTAATTTAAAAATAAAAAGTTGTTCCTAATCTCCAAAGCAAGCAGATGTATAAAGGGAGTCAGCTGGAAAGATGCGTGATTTTACACTAAACAGCTTTTTAAATGAACAGACAAAAAGAAGGATATGAAAAAGTGGGTTTGGGTAGAAGGCTTTCTAAGTGAAAGACTACTCTTGTAACACATATTATTAGGAGGATATCTTCACTTGGGTACGAATGTTTTGAGCAATTCTTCTGGCATTTATTTCAGTAACTTTTCCAATGTACAGCTATAGTTAAATACTGTAGCAATATTTTAATACTCTTCCTGCATGTTTTGCAAAAGACATTAATTATGAAAAGTTCTGTCACTTTGTAATAAAGCTAAGACAGCTTTTTACTCTGAAGATCACAGCACAGGTTACAACCAGCAGCTTTAGAATGTGACTTTTCCATGTTGGACTGACGATGTACGTTTAGATGCCAGTATGTCTAAATGGCTGAAAAGTTTTATATATATATATATATGTGTGTGTGTGTGTGTGTGTGTATTTTTCAGAATTCACTTTCTGTAATAAGTAATACAGTACCATTAAGTAGAAGCTACTAAGAAATAAACTTTCCTCCCACCTGCTAGTCGATTCAATTATATTAAATTAATTATATCCCTCCCCCCACCCTCATATACTGATAATGAGTTACTTCACAAATATAAAGTAATTAACGTTTCCACTTTCTGTGGCATGTTTTCTCTCTTTTTCAGCAGTCTTTCTGCAAAACGGGTTACAATGATGCTAGTGACTTTTGCACCTCTGGCCCTTCTACACTCTTTTCCCTTCTACTGTAACTGGCTTTAATAACAGCAAATGTAAGCAACTTCACCTAAACAGAGGAAAAAACTAAATATATACAGAGCTACCCAGGTCTTCCTTGTTTTGAGCTGACCTCTGCCTGCAAAGAGCTTAATTCCAAAGAGATTTCTTTTTTTTTTAAAAAAGACCAGAAATCCATGAAAAACATTGGAAGGCTAAGGCCTACATTTATAAATACATTGCAATGGTGTTGACAGCTTTACACAAAATAAATGGAACCAAATTTAATTTAGCATCATAATCTTGTTACCATGGCTTATAAACGCACAGGTGAAGAATTTCCTAGGAGTCAAGAAATTGTACTTAAGTTCTTTGTAATATAGAAAGAAATCAATAGAACAGAGACACACATACATCCATTAAGTTGTTGCAGTTACTGTCCTCATATAATCACGTAGGCAGCCAGCAGACAGTTTGACACATAGCAAATGGCAGAATTTCATTAAACTTCAAGTGAGATGGCAAAAGTTTAAGTCGTACGTTTTAGGCCATTCACGCACAAATCCGTACTGTCAAGGTGTAAGTACGTGCAACCTGGCTGTGTAGAAGCCAAGAAACAAATTCCCTATCTTTACCAACTTTGCTATCTTTTTTACTGATTGTTCTTTGTGCATCAAGAATACAATGGATTTTTCAAGTGTTAGTTTAACAATAAACATCTAAAGCATGAGATATTTTCAAACTTCAATAGTGGAGGACTATTTTTGTCAAATGCAAAACACTCATTCCCAGTAAGTTAGAGTATTGTCACACATTTCTATATATAAAACACACACCAGCTTTTAACGTATATTTCCACATATTTTCAGATTAATAGCAACAACATTTTGAGACTTTATTTTCTTCCATCAGGCAATTTTTCAACTAACATTTTAATTTTTCTAGATGTGATATATAAGAAAAATTTGCTTTTTTAAATCACATTTATCTTTTAATGGACTATCACATCTACTCCACAAGCTCTTCATGCAGCACCTTGTGCAATGAGAGCTTCTAGGTTCTGCTAAAATACCGAGGAAACAATATTCCAGAACAAAGGAAACTGCTTTTTTAACCTCACTAAAAACTCAGCACAAACATTTGTTCCCTTACCATTGCTGATTTTTGTGATCAAGAACAACCAGATCTTAACCATAACTCACCTCCTAACACTGAGGAAAGAAAAATGAATAGAAAAAAAATAATTTATGCGTAAGAACATCAATGCTATTTTTTAAAGCAAAAGGGCAATCATCAGGAACACGGTGTATACTAAGTAGTATTGCAAACCCTGTGGCAAATTAGATCTTGCAAACTGTGGTCTACACAGAAGCTAGCAGTTCATGTAATGATGCCACCCCTGATTTTTAGCAGTTAAAGTCACATTATGAAAAGCAAAAAATATTTCCTATTACCAGTTCTTGTAATGAAAGTACAATAGTTGCTAGCAATTAAATCACTAGCACGAGCAGCAGTCTTTGAATTCTGACACAGATCAGCTCACCCTCTCTCAGCCATCAGTACTCTATTAAGCTACTCATAGAATAAAAACTATCAGATTAAACTAAGTTTAGCTTGCCATGTCACATGAATACGCTTATACTAATCACCACACAAAGCCATCTTGTGAGAAACTAGTCTTTATTTCCACATTGAAGCAGTTTATGAATAAATGCATCTTCAACATTGATAATTTATGCTGTTATCCAAAATGATTTTTCCTCATTATCATCACTTCTGTCACATCCTAGAGTGTTAAGAGTACATTACACTGCCTCCACAGATAATACAACTGAATAATTATGACAGTGCAAACAATGGAGCTGGAGGTCTGTATGGGAAAACATAATACAGATCCATATGCATACTGCAAAGTAACAATGCAATCTCTACACATCCTACATGTATTTGAATTATAACTTTCAGCCAGCACTGATTTCCAGTGCTTTCCTATTCCTAGCCATTTTACCGTGTGAATCATTTACTTGGAATTCATCCATTCAGTGCATTTCTAGCAATTCTGTCTTTCAATAAAACCTGATTCAATTAGAATAGACTTACAAGACCCATATGGTTTTATCAGTCAGTGTATAAATGTGGAGAAAACTACCCCTTGAGGCAATGTCCCTATTTAATCATTCCCTTAAAGGGAATGCCCTGTTTTCCAGATGACATTTAACAGATGAGGCCAGCAAGTCTCCTGAAGACAATGGGTACACTGCACAACAGTCTGCCCTAAGAAGAAATGTCCGTATCAGGACCTTTGGAAAGCCCAAATTCATCTTCACAGATAGTTTTTAAAGCAGCTATCAAATGTTACTTCTCTGACAACCAGTTTTAAGGCTTCAAACTCTCCTCACACACTGTTGTTGAAAATTCTTCCCCATATGCCATAAACTGTGGTTTGCCAATGCTCAGTATAAGTGACAGCTATATTGAAAATTTCCTGTTTGAGAAACATATGCATATCAACCAATTTCTGTTTCCTACATGTCAATGTGCTACATATGTGCAGGGGTCAGGAAGCTCAATTTCCTTAACAACATCCCCTGAGGAGGCAGCATTTGGGAGTCTGGAGAGAAGGCATTGGTTACAGTCTTTTAGACCCCTAGATCCATGGGATTCATGGGGAAGTGGCCTCTCCCAACTTCCAATCCCACAAGGGACTGGATCCCCCAGGCTGCTCCTCTGTCCCCTTCCTGTAGAAACTGTGATGTGTCTTGCACTTATGCGAAAACACACACACAAAACACAAGGTTCATACTGATGCAGCTGCACAGTTACTGTTGCAGAAAACAGGGTGAACACTTGGCACAGCCAGTTTTGTGACCAAACAGGAAGGAGATTGCTTCTTACCTATCTCATCTGTTCTGCACTGCAGGTGTGATTTTTCCAGAAGGTTGCAGCATTCTAGAAAATTCCTCCATTCAGAGCCAGCCCCACAAAGATGCCCAGCTCAAGCAGGGGAAAAGACTACACGCTTCCCCTAAAAAAATCAAGTTTCCATAATGCTCTTCAGGAAAGATGTATATTAATAGAAAAAGATACCACACAATCATCAGCCCTCACTTTTTCCCCTTCTTATTCAATTACAGAACTTCTAGCTCATGAACCCAATCACAGAATCCAATTATATCTGTAAGAAACAACTTCCCTTTCACTGAATGTGTCAAACCAACTTTTTTCAGCTTTTAGAGTTAGGAATTCTATTTTAAAAATAAATTTTAAAACCCCGACTCATTCACACATTTTTTTCTACCAAGCACTGTCATTTGAACTGTGAGGTTTGATAAAGGATATTCAAGCACTATGAAAAAGTTTAAAGTAAGTCCCAAACTTTCAGTAAGTTAGAATGGGAAGATTTTCAATTTTCATTTCCTTCCCTCCCACTCCCCCAAACTCCTAAGAAAATAAGAAAAAACTTGTAGCAGATGTCGAGGTTATATCTTGTAGTCTTCAATCTGACTCCTGATGGAAAGTTTGCCAACCAAAAGCCTACCAACAACATTCTGCAGCTAAACTTTTCAAGTTCAAGCCCACTCTACAACAATGATGTACCACTTCAGAGAGAACAGACAATCCTCAGGATCAATCTGTCCTACTTAAACCAGGATAAGCTACTGCACGAAAGCATAAAAAATGAACACTTAATATTTTTGTTCCACTAGCCTACTTTGAAAGTATTTTGTAGCTGACTGTATCAGCCAACAAGACAAGGCATCATTTGATATGGTGAGAAAATCTTCTGCAAAGCATACTGGCCTAACCTGACTTTCAAAAGTAAAAGTACAGACACTTGGATCAAGTTTTAAACAGGAACAGGCATAGTGGGCTGCCACAACAGTAAACAAAAAATTGTTATAAAAAGTCACGGGGCAGAAAATGCAACTTCTCACCACTCTACAGGCAATACAAGAGCTTTTGTCTTACCAACTAGTCTTTTTTAACATACCTTATCCATCCTATTGTAGGTGTTCATTGGAATCCCAGTGGCTTTTTGTCCAGGACAGCTAATCATTTTCCCTAGAAAACACACAGTGTGCAAGAATACCACTGGTGGCACTAAAACCAAAGATGACATTTCCACAAAAAAAAAGAAAGAAAAAAAAAGCTAAACACATCGAAACACACACTACTTACACCCCAAAGGAAAGTGCTTAATCATGGAAATAAAAAGAAAGAAGTATATCCATTATCAAACATGGAGAGAAAGCAAATACCAGATGGCATAATGGTTTTTTTGCTTCAGTCTCCAAACAAAAGTTTAATTCCATATAACCAAATTAAACAAGGCGATATGAGTTCAAGTCAGAATAAGAAACAGACTGGGCTAATGAATGTTATATACAGCAGTCAACAGCATCTAATGAAATTCACCCTCAGAAACATACTGCTTAGCAAATGACAGGAAGATGGACGGAGGTATCAAATACTGCAGAACAGAAAAACTAAAAAAAAGGAAAATGAGAGAGAAATCACAAGATGGCTAAATAAAAATGCAAGAAGTAGATGTCTCAGCCTAACTCAAATTTCAGAAAGATACTAGAATGAAGTTATCTAACAACTGGGAGCATTAAAGAATAAAGCCAAATGGCTTGACACAGTCTCATTTCTCTCTTTAATGGACTAAGTGTCCTAGTGTCTAGGAGAAAAGCAATACACAGTTGGGACACAATCAAAAATACATTCTGCCACTCAAGCTAGACTGTGATTGGACAAAGTCGTGCAGAAAGAAGCTCAAAGTTAGGGTTTGTTTGTTTTTAATAGTTCTCAACCACCAGCTGTAGCTGTAGGATAGCATTTAGTGAGGTTCTACAGGTATACTATTTAACATGCTTTGAAGAAATAAGGAATAGAATAAGCAAACAGTACCAAGCTAAAGGGTGGTAAGAACCATCTGCCAAGACCATCCTGAGTTAAGATGACTCAGAATTCAAAACATTGAAATCAAAGAAAGACAGCATAAAGCACCACAGGCCTCATGACTGCATGAAAAAACCTCTAGGTTTGGTAAAAATGAAACACAAAAGTACACCAGACTGTACTGGACCAAGCAGTTCATAAGGCAGAGAAGCTAAAAGAGAGTCATAGAATGGTTTGGGTTGGAAGGGACCTTAAAGATCACCTTTAAGGTGATCTAAAGATCTAAAGATCACCAACCTAAAGTTCCAACCCCCCTGCTGTGGACAGGGACACTTCCCACTAGACCAGGTTGCTCAAAGCCCCATCCAACCTGGCCTGGAACACTGTCAGGGAGGGGGCAGCCACAACTCCTCTCAGCAACCTGTGCCAGTGTCTCACCAACCTCAACAGGAATTAATTTCTTCTTAATATCCAGTCTAAATCTACCCTCTTTCAGTTGGAAATTGTTCCCCCTTGTTCTGTCACTCCATGCTCTCACAAAAAGTCCCTCTCCAGCTTTCCTGTAGGCCACTTCAGGTATTGGAAAGGTGCTAGATGGTCTCCCTGGAGCCTTCTCTTATCCAGGCTGAACAACCCCAACTCTCTCAGCCTGTGTTCATAGCAGAGGTGCTCCAGCCCCCTGATCATTCTCATGGCCCTCTTCTGGACTTGCTCCAACAGCTCCATGTCCTTCTTATGTTGGGGACTCCAGAAGTGGACACAGTACTCCAGGTGGAGTAACACAAGAGTGGAGCAGAGGGGGAGAATCACCTCCTTGGACCTGCTGGTCACACTTCTTTTGATGCAGCCCAGGATACTGTTGGCTTTATGGGCTACAAGTGCACACTGCCGGCTCGTGTTGAGCTTCTCATTGACCAACACTCCCAAGTCCTTCTCCTTGGAGCTGTTCTCAATCCATTCTTTACCCAGCCTGTATCTGTGCATGAGATTGCCCTGACCCATGTGCAGGACCTTGCACTTGGCCTTGTTGAACTTTCTGGGGTTTGTATGGGCCCACATCTCAAGCCTGTCAAGGTCCATCTGGGCAGCATCGCTTCCCTCTAGTGTGTCGACCACACCACTCAGCTCGGTGTTGTCAGCGAACTTGCTAAGGGTGAACTCGATCCCACTATCCATGTTGCTAACAAAGATGTTAAACAGCACTGGTCCCAACACCAACCCTTGTGGAATGCCACTCATCACTGATCTCTACTTGGACATCGAGCTGTTGACCACAACTTTCTTAGAGTGACCATCCAGCCAATTCCTTATCCACCAGTGGTATATCCATCAAGTCTATGTCTCTCCAATTTAGAGACAAAGAAACATCATGATACTATTGCACAAAACAAAAATCCTCCTCCAGGGAAGTACCAATATCAGACATCATAATTTAGGAGGACCCTGAAAAGGCACAGTCACACTACACCTTACAATAGAAATGACTCAGCTGAAGGTCTGTCCTCATTCTGGGCTACTACTGCAAGAAACAGGTGTGTCAATTGAGTCAAGAATAAAGAATCATGATATAAACTGAAGAAAACTGTCACCTATAAGAAAGGACTGCTACAATTTTGTTTCTGTAAGAAAGACTTAGAGAGAAAAAAAAATAAATCAGTGAACACAGAAACCATAACCCAATAACCAAAGAACTAAAATATAGCAGGCAATTCATTTGGGATAGGAGGAGTACAAATCAACTTATCTTACTGAACAGGAAGGTTACATATCTGGAAAAACAAGGGCAAAAAGCACTATAAGTAAGCTGTCTAAATGGCTTACAGTCTCCTTCACTTGTTCAAAGAGTATGTTAAAAGTTGCCCAGGTCTACTGATCCTCTTTCAGTATGGGAGACGGTCTAGGTCTAGCCCACTGGAAGACCTTTTCCATTCTGAATTCCTAGGGCAATATCTGTAAGCCAAATGACACATGTCAGCCTTCTTGGAACCATCCCTATAACGAACCCAAACGTATTCAAAGCTTTTACTACTTTAGTAACCGTGGAAAACAAATGCTAATCTATTTTGCTTGGCTCTGGTGTAATTCAGCTGAACAAGCCATTCTTAACCAGCAGAACCTACCTCTGACCTTGCAGCGCCCATTAACAAAGTTGGCTTTCTAGAGACCATATCCATGATCAGATCTGAGATGCTGGAAACAGGGGGCTAAGTAATTTTTTTTCCTGTTCAGCAGCTCTGACATCGTAAGTAATCATAGGAGGGGAAGAGAGAAAGTTTACAGAAAGCATCAGGTTTCTTTCTACTCCATGTTTTTTTCTTTAATTACATAAACTATATATACACACACACACATAGAAGGCCAAATCACAACGACAACTACCTAAATTTCTGGCCAAAGATGACTGCTGGTATAACTACTATTTTCAATATGATGTAAAAAGAAACAACTAAACTAGGTTTAAATGAACTATCAAAGTTGCCTCAAACAGGCTCCACTAGGTCTTAGCCCATTATTAAATGAAATACTGCTCATTTTGTTCTGGGGAGACTGCATTAAAAAATGGACGAAGGAAAAAAAAAGAAAAGTCCAAGCTGTAACAGACATCAGGAAAGAGTTACAGAAACAAACAAACATCACACCAAAATACCAAGCTCATGCTTGAAAAAAAAGAGCACATTTTTTCATAGGGTTTAGAGTAATGGATTACAGTATCAGTCACGTTCAAAACTATAAAGATTTAACAACTGAATTAACCTTAAAAAAAACAACCAAACAAACAAAATTACTTAATTGTTTTATAAGGAAAAACAAAACCTCATTCAAGTTGATGTGTGCAAAATTCTTACGTTTCACTGTATTTTTCAGGGAAAAGAATTCCTTAATATATTCCTAAATAGTTCCAAAGGTTACTTTTAAAAACTCTTTTTAAAAATAAGACTGGAAGTACAGAACTACTAGATGACCTGATGGTTACCTACAAAGCAAAAGAGAACCACTTATTCATGCTCCTTTTCATAATTTAATATTCAAGTTAAAACCTAAAACCTGTAATACATAGTGTGGTAGATTATGAATTATACATTACTTTTCCACTCACTTCATTCCTGCAAATATTTCCTTCTCCAGATTACCACAAGTAATGAACAGCTCTTCAGTCTGTTAAGCTTGATTCAGTCATGTATTTGTAAATTCAGCATGACAGGCAGTTCTTCCTCTTTTTCTCCTTCACAACCTTCCCCTGACATACGCATGCGCATGTGCACACAGAGGCTGCATACTGGAAGGCAGAAGAGAGAGTCCTTAACAAGCTGTTGTAAAACAGACATGTTAAACCAGATATACAAGATAAGTACCAACTCTCTGTCCTGAGCAGTACTGCATTTCAACAGAAATACAAATACCAGATTTGGTTAAATGTAACTGATTTGTGCTTATAAACATCCAGATGGTACATGACTAAACAAATTGTACATATTTTCTGAAGAAAAATGACCTTGATATCCAAGTTAAAAAATTAAACATTTTATTTATGCTTCTCAAAGCGTAAAACAAACTCATGACAGCTTCAAGTGGAGACCTGTATCTCCTCTTTAGGAGACTGTCAGACATGCTTATAAAATATATGCACTTATCGAATGGCTACACTCTGGCGTAGTCAAGGAGCGCAGACCAAATACAAAGCATACATACAAAGATGGCATCCCAGTTCCTTATATCTCAGACCATTCTACCTGGTATGATTTAACATTGGCTTTTCATACCTTAGGCTGGGAGAAAAGGAATGATTCAGTAATGGAGATCGGTAGAGCATAGGATCCAAGCCATGCCCCCATTCCACTGGTTATATATACCTCTACTTCAGCAATACAGGATGTTAAGAGGTATACATCCCAAATCCACAGAAATTCATCCTGACTTGAGATGACTTTCTCATTCCAGCTTCAAATTTCAGGAGCTATTTTATGTAAATGATACTGCATATAGCAGCTCACCCAACATGTACATCAGACAGGAATACCTAAAAAAAACCCCAAACCCTTCACCGAAGTCACTTGTACCAGTTTTATTTCTGTATTTTCCCTCCTTCTTTCCCCCACCAAAAGAAAAATACTTTGGGCTTGAATAGTGTGCGCTACGTCTCATAGATTCATAGGTAAGATTAAGTTTTTACTGACTTCAATGCTAGCAGTAGTTCTAAGAAATCAAATTAAATAAAACCATAACAAGCATAAAATAGTCACATCTTTGTACAACAATCCTTCTCCTATTATCAGCTGAGAGGACACTGTTAGTGAAAAAGTCCTTTGGAATTCTGCCTTTTTATTCCTAATTTGAAAATCACAGAATGTTGTGGACTCTGGAGAGGGGAAGTTGATCACGTACCCTTGTCCCTCTTTTCTCCTTTATTTACACAGCAGAGTATCATGCCAAGCATTTCAAAGTTTGAAAAGCCAGATTTGCAGTTCCTCCTGCAGCTCTCACTACACTCCCCTGGATGCTCATCCTTCACACTGAATGGAGAAGCAGTTTGTCATAGCATGGCAGAAAGAATGGGATCCTACAAGTAGAGGCCAGATCGCAATACGCATGCACAAAAACAACATTAAGAAAAGCAAAGTGACAGGTATTTTTAAATCTGGATGCTGTAACTGACTGAATAACAAGAGCATTAATATGATCTGAGGAAGATGAAGCAGAGACATGATGGAGCAGTAACGCAGCCTCCTAGAAGACAGAAGAGAGTAGTAAACGTACATTGTTTCCCGCAGAATGCTAGTCCTCTTGCACACTTCTTTTCAGCAACACTGGAACTAAATTACAATTACTATCTGTGTTAGCTGGTAAGAAAAAACCCACAAGCCCAAGCATATATTGAAGGATGGACAAACTGGGAGCAAATACTTGCTGCAGTAAGGTCTGTCCAAGGAACCAGCCCAATTCTTGAAGGTCAAACCAGTATTGGTGTACTCCTGATTCAGGTGGTACCATGAAGAGCCGAAGCAAAGAAAGAAGAGTGGTATGTGCCCATGGAGGCAACTTTCTTTTGGCAAAGCAGTAATTGCGAGTCAGACCAAACTCACCAATCCCACTATAACCTCCCCAGGAGCCAAATAACTCCCTTCCAGATTTTCAGCATAATATCGTTGCCACTGTTGCTCTTACAGTGATGCCAATCTGGGCTTTTTCAGTGTTCTAGCAACTACTTTACTTTTTTGTACAAAGTTACGGAGGGGGAAACAATGATTTTCAAGTGTTTATGCCTCAGCAAAACTTAAACAATTTCATGGGGCAAGGAAATCAAACCACTTATTTAGCCTAAGGACCCTCCCTCTTGCCAAACTTCAATGGCTTCAGCAAACAATAGAGCTTCTCAAAGAGATCATACAAATTCTTTACAATGGAAACTATTAGGCAACCTAAATATAGAGTTTGTTACCAGTTCCCCCTATAACAGCACGTTAGGGTTCTATTCAGCATTCCTTACTCATGTTTCTAATGAACTTCAGCAGCAGATTTATCCAAGTAAGGAATGATTATTACAGCCCTAGGTTCCTTACATTTATACAACATCTTTTAATCTAGAAAGAGTTCAAAATGTTTTAAAGGTCACATATAGAAAATTACTATATTCAGCACAGTCTCCTATCAAGGGAAACATGGTAATTTCTCAGTACCCATGCAACAATACAGAACAGTTTAGGTTAGAGAGTAAATAAGAAAGCCATGTCTACAGGGAGAATTTAGATCCTCGCTGACATTACCAAATTAAAGTCTGGCAGCGGTTCTACAGTAAAAGGTACAGGGATTTCCAACTGGCAGATAGGATCTGTGACTCATAGCACATCTAACTGGCACCACGCTGGGGCACTCCTTCAGTACTAACCCAAAGAAAAGAGTGCTACCTTGGGAATTGGTTACACCACTTCCTGCAGCATCCAGGTTTTCTCCTGGACATCTTCTATCCAAGCACAGCCCACTTTCACCATTCAAGGTGCCATGGACAAAGTTAATTTAATTCCATGATACAATCTGCTTAGAAAATTCAGTCTAGATGTACATTAAAATATAATCAAGAAGTCGTAAGAATTATTTCCACTAATCTTAACAATTCCACCAGTTGTTAAAGATCATAATCCATGTCTAGCCTCTGGCATAAAAGATAATTATTTCATAGAGAAGAAATTATTCAACACACCCACAAACCCTGCCCAGCACCTGAAAATACTTCTCTAAAGTCAATTGTACATGATTAGTATAAAAAATACAACTGTTTTAATCAACTTTGCACCTAATTTTCAGTGGCCTTCAAAACCACTAGACCTGACTATGATTGCCTGTTTTTCTATCTACAAATCTGGTCTCATTTAGTGAATTTTAACATGCAGAAGCAGACATTAAACCATCCACCACAGAGATTTCTCTGAACTAAAATACCAGTGCTTTATGGTGTCTTATAGAGAAAGCTCTCATCTGGAAAAAACGCAGTAGAATTCTGAAGTAAGAACCATGGCACACTAAGAACTGTGCTGAGGCATCAACTTAATCTAACGTTAAGCTTCAAAATGGAACAGTAAAAAAAATAAAATATTAAAATAATGCATTCACAGTGTCATCAAAACACCATAGTATTGTTATTCTGACCAATATTGATGAAAAACGTTTTGTCGAATAGGCAACACCAGCAATGTTTTAAAAAGGCCCCAATTTGGTCTCTTGGACTCCAGCTCCTTAAAAAAAAAAAAAAAAAAATCAAAAAAATCACCCAAATGGCCTTTTGTGTCTCTTTGGCACCCTAATGATTCTCTTCATGGGCACAAAGGTCCACTCACTAGCTCAAATCTAATTTCAGAATTGGGGTCTAAAACTGCCTGGCCTAAAACCTCAACCTGTATTTATCTCATGCCGTGTGTAAATCCTGAACTTTGCAAACATGTGAAAATGCAACCCACTTAAACCCTATGGAAAAAAAAGAAACCTATAAACCTGCTCAGCTATACACTGGTTTCAGAGTTTGAGAAACAAAATCACTGTATCCACTAAAGCTCTGCATACCAGATCACTGCGGGGGAGAAAATGGAAACAAACAGACAAAAAACAACAAAAAAAGACATTTTGTTACTAAAATATTAAAAAATTACGAAATATTCAAGAGGGGAAAAAAGAAGGCAATTTTGGTTTCTCCAGACTGTTTTTTTTCCTACATCCTTTTTTATTTTGTTGGGGGTTTTTTTGTTTGTTTGCTTTTTTTTTAAGTTTTAGTGCTTTTACCCAACTGAGTTTCCAGTGCAACAAAACATAATTTTAAATCGCCTTTGCCTATTAAACTTCCTGGAGGTTAAAGAGGCTTTATTTGTGCTGTTTTAAAGATTCTGCATTCATTATTTCAGCAGTACTATTTTGCTGAATATTACCCATCTGTACACATAACAATGTGTACAATAACGTACGCATAACCTGTGATACAAACACAATGCCACTGCTATAAATGGAAACCACGCTATACGTGACAGATGCAATTCCTCTCAGTGCATTTACCTCACCAATTTCCTTGGTTAAAAACCAAAATATTAAAAAAATCAACTAATAGTCACAACTAAAGTTATGATACATCCTTTCAGCATTTATTCCGGTTTTCAGAAGTCCAGGAAACCAACACTAGAAATAAAGATGAATCTTTTTATTCAAGCAATTAGACCTAACCTCCCACTTAGAATTTCAAATATGTAACGCTTGTTGCAAGTCACATTCAGCACTGCTTTGACCAATATCTACAGTGTAATTGCTGCTCCTGACAGGATTGCAACTTCTCTTGCCACTTAAACTTCCCTCGCTGATGGCATTAACCCACAGGTACAATAACCCTAACAAAGGATTCCTTAGCAATATTCTCTTCCCTTAGCATGCAACAGCTGCAAGTGCACTCCTGTTGGCTTTTTAAAAGCCTCCATTCCCCAAGCACACGCGTTTAGACCACAATATCGAAAAATACCGGCGGGCGCAGGAACCAGGTAACCACTGCGAGCTTTCCCACAGGCGGGCGGGCGGGCGCAGAGAGGAAAGGTCCTCCTGGGAAGCCACGGATGCGCAGGGTGGCACTTCCACACGGCGCAATCCAGCTAACCAACAATTCCTCCCTCAGCAGCTCAGGGTTATCACCCACCCCCACCGCCCCCAGAAACACACACGGGGATGCTCTGGGGTGAAAAGCCAATTTAAATAAAAAATAGATTAAAAAGGGGGGTATTTATGGGGCAAAGTTAAACTCGTAGAAACAAATTAGTCTGGAAGGAAATAAAATCACGGGAAGGGCGAGCGCCTCGGCGGGCAGGCCCCGGGAGGGCTCTCCGGGC